>VMDR010004573.1:0-58859 GCA_007922815.1 Macrotus californicus
CGCTCAGCACTCTGCTATGGCAGCCCTAGTGAACAAGCAGTGTACATCCAAAAGTAGAGAAAGTTGTTCCACCAAGTGTGCCATCACACTCCTCACCCAGATCTCTCATTACCTACCGCATACTAACTACCCCCAAAATATGTGGACTTTGCTACACATAACCACAAGGCCATTACCAAACCGATCAATATTAATAATTTGAAGGCAAATTTAATTCCCAGGAAAAATACACCTTATAAAATAAGCCCTATACTAAAACACATGCTTAATATAAAGCTTTCCTCCATCAAAGCTATTAACAATATTAAAAATAAAATCCCAATAAGTTTGAATTGTTGTGAATAAAATCCTCAGAGGATGAACAAGACTCTTAGAGCAATTTAATTCTTTAGTCAGCTCTCTTAATCAACATATTATCTGAGAATAAAAACCTATTACTTTATTAAAGTACATAAAAGAAAGGAAAAATGCAGTCAGTATTCATACCCACTGTCTGGTAACTGAAAATACACTTTTCAAACTAAACAAGTGTAGCAGACGTCTTGAAGTCTGTGATTTAAAGAAACACTAATATGTGCAATGATATTCTAGGTTAAACTGCATATACCTTGAGTACCTCAAAATTGACATGGCAGAACTCAAAACCTCTCAAAAAAAATAAATAAATGTAAAACCATACCTTGATAAAGTATAAATCCTTGGTTATTTTTCTAAGACTTTAGGGACTGGAGTTTGCAACACTTCAACAATTAGACAACTTCCTCTTCAAACATGTCCTCTTCAAAAAGCTTACTTTTTGTCTAATACAAAGAGAAATTTTAAAGTCAGAATCACCTACTTCAAAAGTTTTTCAAAAGAGTCTTTTGAAAAGCAGTTTGCCCCATCAACTTTGAAAATCAGGCGTCTCTGTAAAAACCCACAATCCAGCTAATTAGTCTCAGCTGTTTGTCATATGGTCTGCAGGCCAGTCAAGTGATTTTACCCGTTCGAGCTTATTAAAACCTAATTTGGCTGGCCTCTCAGACAGAAAGTGGCTGTATTAACCTCTTCTATGTTTAGAAGACTAGTACATACTTCAACTCCTTCTCTTCCCCGCAATCAATAAAGTCGAACATTTGTTTTCCTGAGAAAACATCTTTAAAAGTATCCTGCCCTCAAGCCCCTCCAAGGTTATACTAATATTGTTTCTTTACAAATGCAATGCTTGATCCAAACAAATAGTAAAGGAGATAAATGGAAGTGATGGAAGGAGAAGGACGGATGGCTTACGAGAACTCTTGCTCCTAGCCTCCAGACCTGTAAGTATAACTGTCTACTGGAGACGTCCACCCAGATACCTTCCTGGCGTCTCACATTCAACATGTCCTGCCCTCAACTTACCTCCTTTGCTCTTTTCCCCCGACCCTGCTTCAGACTCACTTCTCTCTCTGTTTAGGAACACAATCCCAACATACACCCAGCCAGAAATCTGGTGTTCCTCAGAGGCTCCTCCTTCTCTTCCCCTCCCACTTCCAATTGGCCACCACATTCTGGGGCTCTTTCCTTCTCTCCCTGTTATTCCAAGCTTATATTGCTCATCTGCAGGGCTAAAATTAACCACTCATTTGGATTTCTGGCCCACAACCTGGCACCACCACTGATCTATCCTCCACATTCACCCAAAGTAGTCTTTCCAAAAGGCAAACGGGGTTCCATCACTCCCCTCTGTAAAACCTGCCAGTGGCTCCCCACAACCTCCACCATGAAATCCGGTCAGTGGCCTACCACTCCCTGCAGCCTGCCTCCAGCCACCAGAACTATTTGTAATTCTCTAAACCAGTGGTTTGCAAAATGTGAAATCATCATCATCACCTGGAAAATTGTTACAAATGCACATTCGGGGACCCATCCCAGGCCTAGTGAATCAGAAATTCTAAGGAAGGGTGCAGCAGTCTGTTTTAACGAGCCTGCCGGGTGATTCTGATGCCCACTGAACTGAAAGCCGCAGCTCTGAACCCACCAAGCTCTGTTCCCAAAGAGACTTAGCCCTTTGGCTCCTTCTTCCAAGGAGCAATGCTGAGTTCGATACCCCTTCTCTTGTACTACTCTTTCCTCGAACTGGTCAGCCCTGTATGATAGTTATCGATTTATTTCTTGTTGATTGGTGGTATCTTGAACACAGAATTGTGTCTCATTTGATTTACTCATTCCATAATCATTTATTCAACATTTTTCTGTCACTGAGAGAGATGCTGGACATAAAATTTAATGACGCTATCCTCTGCCACCCTCTGACTTTAGCAGCTCAAAGTGTCACCAAAGACTCAACCTATCCAATTTACAAAGTCCCATTGTACCGAGGGGGTGGGGCCAGATCACCCGGGAGCGAGGAACAGAACCCAAGAGCCAGCACCCACCCTCGAAGGCTGAAGGTTTGCAGGAAGCGAGACCAAAACCGCATGACAGCCGTCCCACACCCGGGGCTACTGTAAACAAAGGCAATGCAACTGCGCAAACACGTGCTGCCCGCGCAGTCGAGCAGCTCGGGATGCAGCCTGTACGGCGCCTGCGTGAGCTGTGAGGGCGCGCCGCCCCACCTCGGACCAGGAGGGTTCTGCGCCCTTGCACGTGGCTAGGAACTTCGCCCCCTTGAGCAAATCGGCGGCTGGAAGAGAGTCAGACACCGGGGAGCTGACAAAAATGGCGCGCGTTGGTACACATTGATGAAAAAGTCGGACATTCCGTCGCGCCTGGATTTCTGGGCCGAGTCTTTAAAATGCAACGCACAGGGAAACAAATGGCTTCCCCCCGCCCCGGCTAGCCCAGTGGGCCACAACAGGTCTGAGTTCCCGAGGCCGGTGGACCCCGGAGCCCGCAGAGCCTGGGAAAGCTGCCGGCACCCCCGCACCGACAGTGGTGGCAGCGCGCACAGGCTTGTGAGAGGCGCCTGGGGCAGACTGGGGACCAGCTACGCTGCCTGAATGATCATGCTGCAGTCATCTGCGCTGCTCAAAGGGTGGTACTTTATTATGTTTTACTTGTTTATTTTTAGGGAGATGGGACAGGAGGGAGAGAAAAATCAACTGGTTGCCTCTCCCACGCCCCAGCTGAGGACCTGGCCTGCAACCCAGGCAGGTGCCCTGACTGGGAATCAAACAGGCGACCTTTAGGCCCACAGGCCAGCACTCATTCCACTGAACCCAACCAGACCCGGCTAAAGGGTGGTACTCTAACATAGGAAAGAATATTCCACGCACTTTTTAGAACTGGCCTGGCAGAGGGATTCTGAGTCTTTGGGTGTTTTAAAGCTAGCGGGGCTCTGAGGCAGAAACCTGCCAGTATTCGAAAACTGCATGGCCTTTCAATAAGCAAGCCCTTTTCCTTTTTCACCAAACTTCTGACTCCAGAGTTTTCCCTGCAGGCAGTGGGTAGCAGAACCCCGACTGACTTCTGCAACAGCACCGGCTGTTCTGTGACGCCATCAAAAACCCAGAGAACTGTGGGCAACTAAAATAGTCGGAATGTAACCAAGCCGACCTCTCTCGTGGTAACACAGAATTTTGGGTTCACATCTGTTGTGGACTCAGATGTATGAATGGGATAACGGTGCCTTTTCATGAAAACTTATGTACTCCTCTTTATTATCTCACAGCAACCTCTAGAATTTGGAGGATAATTTAGTACAGGAATGCATCAAGATCTTTAAGTATCAGATTAAAGTCCATTAGTGTTAGCTTAGTCTAATTACAGAAGTGGAATAAAGTTTCATGTTAGCACTTCTCAGTCTTCAGCATGCCTACGGCTGCCCTAGGGTTGTGTTAAAATGCTAATTATGATTCAATAGGACTGGCGGTGCGCAGGAATCTGCATTTCTACCAAGCACTCAGGTGATGTCCAGGTAATACTGATGCTCCTAGCCCTAGAACTGCACTTTGAACAGCAAGTAAAATTTAGGCAACCCCATTTTCCACAGAACTATCGGCCTTGCTGGCAGAGCAACAAAACATTGTTTGACTCTTTTACATGGAAAGCTTTCTAAAATGTCCTTCAGACTTCAGGATAAAGATGGCCAAATCTCACTACTATAACAATAAAGGGGATTTTATTCCTTTTAGACATAAACTTACAAGGACAAAGAGAGTGAGTGAAAATAACTGCAATAAAACATAGGAGGCTAGAAAGTAGATGGACAGGAGGTAACAGATCAGCAGACAAGGAAAGCTGACTCCTGATCTGCCAGTAGGGAAAGCCAAGAAACAGCTCATCACACAACCTCCAGAAAGGCTCAGGCCTTGGTAGCCCCAAACACCTCTGGAGGTGGGGGAGGGTAAAGTCAGAGCTAAACATGGTGGAAGTCTGTTTAGATCCAAGCCTTGCCACTCCTCCAGCTCTAGTCGAGTAGATGAAGGTTTATTCTCCGCAGAGAGTAAAAAAAATTCTTGAGGGTCAGACTCCTGAAGGCTCTCAGAGGCATAGCAATGACAGTGGAGAGAGGAATTCAGTGAGAAGTTACATAGTAAATATTGAGACACAAACCCCCCACCCCAGCTGCCCACCTACACAATGACTTCCAGAATGCAGGCATTCTCCACAAACTGGTGTGCAAATGATCTTCTCTGGACAACCTACCCAACCCTGGACAGAAGGCCTAAAGATAAAAAGGAGCCAACAACATATTGATCTAATTAAAATTATGATGTACTGTGGGAAGAAGGAGGGGATGGAAATGGTATACATAGGTGGTCCAGGTAGGCAGAGAACCAAGCTAAAATTCTCTTCTTCCATAATAAAGTGTCTTTTGGTAATGCCTGAAACAAAAGCATTGGAAAAATAAAACTGCCCACAGAAATAGAAGAAGTATGTCATTTGGAGACAGGGGTTGTAACTACCAGCTAGAGTTAATTAACTGCAAGAATTGAAGGCGGATGACTGGGGAGCAGGAAGTGAGCTGGGGGAGGGGACTCTGACGGTTTTTTTCCACATGCCTTGTAGATCTACATCCATGTAGAACCTTGCTAAAATCTTTACAATTAGATAACACAAAATAAAATGGAATACCTGTACTTTAGTTTTTCTTTTCAGATGATTCAGGATATCACAACAAACATCACTAACTCGCTGTGCTTGGGATCTAGGACCCACACTGAAGCAGAATGTTGAGGACCAAGCTCTGGAAACAGGCTGTCTGGCTTTGGATCTCAGCTTTGCCATTCACTGGCTGTGTGATTTCCAGCCAGTTACTTAACCTGTCTGTGCCTCAGTTTCCTCATCTGTGGAACAGACAATAACAGAGCTATTTTGTCATAATTTAATTACTTAATTAAATTTAATAATACCTATAAAGGACTTAAAACAGTGTTTGGCACATAATAAATGTTCAATAATAGCTCTTCTTATTAAGATATGTTTGCCCTTGTAATAAATGCCTCCTGACCTCTGTATTGATTTCATCTTTTATTAGTTCATATTTCATTCTCCCCACTCACACTTTCTCTGTCAGTTGGCTGTCCCTCACCACAGAAATCAGGGTGCCTTTCTAGAGTCGCCCCTGCCCCCTTCCAGTGTGCAGTTTCCAACAGACAAGGCACCTGGCCAAACCTAATGACCAAGCTTCTTAGAACTGTGTGTAAACAGAGGAAAATGGGCACCAAGAAATACTCTGAAGGGCTCTCTATGAGGCTAATCAGCAAGTTTCCATATATGAACCATTGGCCTCACCACTCAGAACTCACTGGGCTTACTTCCTAGCTACCAACTGTGGGTCAGGGAGCTGGGTGACACTCAGAGTAAACAACATCCCCATGTACCCCGGAAGTCCTGAATCCCTGGAAACCCAGCCCCAGCACTGGGCACAGTACTTAATCCTTCTGAGCCTGTTCCATCTATAAAATGAAGGATTATATCTACTCTGAAAGTCTGTTGAGGAACAAATGAGAGGATTTTGTGTAATTCCTGACACAGTAAGGTCTCAATAAACGGCAGCTCCAGCTACTGTACTCAGTTACTGTCAATTCTAATATCAGTGGTAAACAAGCTATTCGTAGAAACCTAACCCTACCCAGGTTATTTTCTCACATCAGCTGAAATGTTTACATGTGTGGATTTCCACCCTTGTCCTACACAACTTGTTTCAGGATATTAAAGGAATTTAATATTTCAACATTGCTGACTCCTACACTGAGCAAAGGCCTAATAGGTTTCCACTAGCTTTTGATACATGTATCTTTTTTCACAGAATGTAAGTCTTAGAGTATTTATGTCAGTAGCTGCTTCTGAACTTTTGGACAGAAATCAGATACCACCTCACAAAGAAGGACATCAGGCATGATACCTGAAATTCTCTTTAAAATTTGCATCTCATTTTTTTCCTTCATAATGACACCAAATCACTGTCTCCTAATGGACTGACGACTCATTCACTAAACATGTCAATTCTGTCCCTGAAAAATACAGACTCTTATCATCAAACAGATGAAACACCATTTCTGACCTCAAAAGCTGAAGTGTCTCAGCACTGGAGAGATATCACCTACCGCCTGGAGAAACTTGCTCCCTTTGGTGCTCCCTGACAACACAAGGGTGAAGTTGCTATAAAGAAAGTTGCACAGTTAGGGGAGGTAACAGCAAGGATCACAAGTTACTCAAAGCCAAAACATGGCCTGGGAACCCTCGGAGGGGCAGCAGAGAGAGAATGAGCAGCCAGGCATAGGAGAGACATCTCCATTTAGGCCCCCAAGCTCCCTCTTCCCGTGCTCATATTTCTTCTGCCAACATGCCCCCTGCCTCCCAGTGCCCAAGGCCTGGAAGCCTGAAACTCTAGAGAACCACAGACCCTCAGAAAAGCTTTGAGGGTCATCCGGTCCAACCACTGGAGCAAGAATGAATGGATTCAGGACGGAATTTCTCCAAGGGTGGCCTGATGCCACTGGCAGCAAGATCGCCTGGGGTGATCACCTGATGATAACCCAAAGTCCTGAGTTCCATCCAGGCCTCTGAATGAGGATCTCTGAGGGGGAGACTGAGGCATTTACATTTATTACAAGCTTCCCAGGGGGGTTGGTTATGCACAATAAGGTTTTGACAGCAGCTGCTCTGGGGAGAAAACAGCAAAATGTACAAAGATAGATGGGCAAATAATCTGTAGGAAGACCACGCCTAACCACCACCAGCCTCAGATTCCAAATCTGTAAAAGAGGGATGACAGTCTCTCCATTGCAGATCGTGAGGATTAAATGAGATGACAAGTAATAGCCTTACACATGGTGCCTCGCACACAGCAGATGTGCAATGGTGTTACTCCATCCCCTCTCCGTTGTTGTGTGTATGGTATTCTAATGAAGATTTATAACTATAGTCTGTTTTGAATAAACGTCACCAAGGAAAGCAGATGGCTGGCTTACTTTAAAGCCTCAGCTTTAATGAGTCACCACCTAAAAGGCAGAGGCCGGCAGCTGTAACCAATGGTGGGCTGTAAAATGTCCTGGTAGACAGTGGTTCTCAAGCTTTCCTGTGCACCAGAATCATCTGGACGGTTTAAAACAGAGCAAGTTTCAGATTCGGTTGTTCTGGCCTGGGGCTAAGAATCTGCATTTCTAACAAGTTCCCAGATAGTGCTGACACTGCTGGTCCCAAAACTACACTTTTATCATCGCTCTACAGCCCCTGGATCTAAAATCTAACTGATCTGATGCTTGGTAATAAAAATAAAAAAATAAAACTATGCTGTATGCATTTCCTGTTTGATATCAGACTGGTTAGTTACATGTAAACATAGAAAAAAGTAATAAGCCAACAATTTCCAAGGCTGGGCTGCCTCTGTTCCAGACAATTGTTCTATGTTTTTTTTCAATTTTTAGTTTTCAATTACAGTTTACATTCAATATGATTCCTTGTTAGTTTCGGGTGTATAGCATAATAGTTAGACACTCATATACTTTACAAACTGATCCCCCTATATTTCAAGCCCTACCTGGCCCCAGACACAGTAATTACAGTATTATCAACTATATTCACCATGCTGTACTTCACATCCCCGTCACTGTTCTCTACCAATTTGTACTTCTGAATCCGTTTACCTTTTTCACGCAGTCCTCCAACACCTCTCCCCTCTGGCCATCAGTCTGTTCTCTGTATCTGAGTCTGTTTCTACTTTCTTTGCTTATTCTGTTCTTCAGATTCTACAAACACGTGAAATCATACGGCATTTGTCTTTCTCTGTCTGACTTATTTCACTTAGCATTCTTGCTATGTTTTTTGAAAAGCACAGAGAGAAACTGGGAAAGTGGAGTGCCATCTGCCAGCTCACTAGATGTGTGGCCCTGAGTGAAGCACATGGTCCCTTGAAGCCTCAATTTACTCACCTGGGAACAGAGGTGGGCTTGGTCACCGGTTCCCAAACCTGGCTGTGCGCTATCAGTCACTGCAGCAACACTTTAAATAACATATGGATTCCCCAGACCTAACGCCAAACCTAAAAAGTTAGAATCTCCAAAGGAGGAGAGACTGAAAATGTGTTTGGGGGCAGGGTATGTTTTAAGTAAAATCTCCCTATGCGATTTTCCTGGGCAGTCAGTTTTGAAGAACTATTGCCATGGTGATCTTTCAGGCCTCTGCCCGCATTAGAGGCCTCCGGTCTTCTTGATTTCCAGGTCCCTGTGCCCTGAGTCTGTGCTTACAGACTCCAAGTTGCCTTCTCCTTCTTTATTTGCTTCCCATGGAGATTTTAACTGCAGGGAGTGAGTACAAAGCAAAGAAACAGGTCTGCTTAACAGTTCCTTTACTCTTGCATCAGTGAACTGGCATTCTGGTGTTAGTTTAAAAAATAAAATAAAGTCCAATGTGTAAGACAAATCAGGAATTACATAGGGCTAAATTTGTCAAGCAGTCTCCTCTAATACCATCTGCTCACTTACTCATTAACTTAGCACCTTCCGTGTGCCGGGCATTATTCTAGATGCTAAGCAAATAGTAGTTCACCAAACAAAGTCCCTGCCCTCATGGCGAAAACATTTTAGCAGGAAGGGACAGACAGTAAGTGAGTGACCAGAAAGATAAAATAATTTCAAACAGTAATAAGTGCTATGAAGACAGTAACACAATAACACGATAGAGAGCGACTGGAAGGCTACTTTCCACGCAGTGGTCAAGGAAGGCCTCTGAGAGGGAACATTTGAAATTAAATCTGAATGAGGCCAAGGGGCCAGCCGGGTGAGGATCTGGAGGAAACGCATTGAGGACGAGTTCAGGGCAAGCGCAAAGGCTCTGAGGAAGGAATGAGCTTGGCATTTCCAAGGAGCAGAAGGGGGCAGGTGAGGCTGGAAGACGGAGGCCCAGGCATGAGCAGAGGAGGTCACTGGAGGCCAGCAGGGCTCAAACCACAGACCCTCATAGACGTGGGTGAGGACGATTAGATACTGCAACTGCAGTGGGGAGCGATTGAGGAATTTTAAACAGAAGAAGAATATGAGTATATCATCTGATTTGTATTTTTTAAAGATTACTGGCTTTGTGTGAAGAAAGGGCTGTGGGTAGGAGTGAATGACGGAGGCTGGAACGGCACCAGAAAAGCAGCAACACAGGCAAGAAACGATGGTCTTTCACTGGTACCTGGCACATAGCCATAGTGGGCACACAGATATTTCTGGGCTGCCTCACCGTGGGCGACACCATTACACACTTGCTTCACTTCCTGTGGTATTTCAGAAGGGTTCAAGAGACACTGGTTGCTAGTGAAGTTCCATCTGAAAGTCACTTCCTTTGAACAACAACATAATTTTAAACTGCCCATCTTACAACTGGTTAAAATCAGGAAATAGTAGCATAAGGATATAGAAGTAACACAATGGGGAATCAGCAGACCTGTCTTCTAACACCTTCTCTGCCATCACTTAGCCATGGGTAATTGATTAGAAACCAGGGAGTCTGGACTATGTGGTTCCTAAGGTGCCCACTAGCTCTTAAGTGCATGATGCTCTAAGTGGAATAAATGAGGTTTCCTAATCTAAGTGGCAAAATGGGCTAATGACTCAGGGTAGGCGTTTTTGTCATTGACTTTTAATCTCTCAGAGAGGCTCTTAGTTAAGCAGGAAATGGGGTGTTAGTGAAGAAACTGCCCAGTCATTATTTCCTTGGGAAACTGGTGTCTGAGGCACCTCTGGCACAAGAGTATGGGGGCCAGGGGACTTTAGGAAGTAGACCCTCCTGGTCATCTGTGAGCCCACCATCTGAGGTGCTGAGAGTACAAGTCTCTGAGGAATTTAGGTGTCATGCCTTCATCACAACACTCTGTGCTTTCTGGCAGGCTCCCCCACCCACACTGAATCACTGGGCAGAGAGGTATTACAGCTCAGCTCTCACTTCCTATTGACAGGCTGTCCCCACAGGGTCCACTCCTCTCAAATGGCCAACGTGACCCCTCCATAAGGACCTCACTCCACACGATCCCTGAGGGCAGTGGCTCTCAGTCCACATTTAATGACTTAGAACTGGGGTAAGGGAGAAATTAGAAAGACAGCAGTAATACAGTTAGGAGTATGATGGAGAGAATGTGTAACTTGGGAGACTGCAGGCCAGAGAGCTTCAGTGATTTGTCTAATGCAGTTTCTCAGACTCGGCACCACTGACATTTCGGGCAGGACAATCCTTTGCCTTGACGGGCTGTCCTGTGCATTGTAGGGTGTTAGCAGCATTCCTGGCCTGTACCCACTAAATGCCAATAGTAACTCCCCAGTTGTAATAATCAAAAATGTCACCATATGTTGCCAAATGGTCCTCCGGAATGAGGAGGTCAAAAACTGGCCCAATTAAGAACCGCCGGTGTAGTATCACATAGTTAACTATCAGCAATATTAGAGACTAAAAAGCAGGCTACTAATTCCCAGCCATGTCGGTTCCTCCAGAATCAAGCAGGAGCTCCGGAACGCAGGGTTAAGTCACTCCCTGAGGAAACACCACAACCGGCCTCCCAGCCCTCTGTGCAGAAGCTGGGGTTGGCGGGGAGGGGGGGGCGATGGAGAGCTGTCCTTGTCCCTGATGACAGAAGCCCAGACAGGAACAGCCAGCCGCTTGTTGGACCACATTTGGACTCCAGTATCTGATTGGAAGGACAATAGTGTATCTTTCCAAGGGCTGCTGAACCCTTTACTCATTCTTGGGGTCATTCCCTTGCAGTGGTGAGATTTGTCATGAACAGTGATCACACACTGCAAGGAACAAAGAAATCCTGACCACAACCATGGGTTACGTTTTAAAATTCTTAGGTATCTCAAATGAACACTTAAGACATGACTTGTTTCCATATGTCTCATTCCTCCCATGTCAGAGGCGGCACAGCAAGAATAGAAACACCTCACCATCACCTTCATTTAGCTGACTGAGACCCTGTCTTTGTTTTTAATGATACAAATACATAGCAAATACACAACCAGCCAACTCAGATAAGACTGGTCGGCTGACTGGCCGCCCGGGTGGTAGGATCAGGCAGGAAAGTTGAACTGCAGTTAGTAAGAACCAACAGATTTTGTAGTCTCTTGGCAACCAATTTTATTATTATGCTTAAACCTGGCAGCTGGTAAGACTTTATATGAACAAAGCTATGTTCATTTTCAAGACTACTTAAATAGATACAAATGACTTTATAATAATAATAAAATAACTCACTGTTTTATAAGGACCCATCTCTAAAGGGCAAGTCACATACACCTATCTACCTACATGGGTCCTTACCACATATTTTCCACATTTTTTTCTACCAAACACAGAAGGATGAGGAGTTTCATAGGAATGGGCCATGCAAAGCAAGCAGGCTTTCAATAAGATAACATAGTAAGTACTTGGCTATTATGGAATTACTCTCAGTAAGTCCACCTTAATCAAAGCATCCTACAATAAAAATGCAAAAGGAAGAAATATATTAACAAGACCTCAAAAGGAATAAAAACACGTCGAAAGAATGACAGGCTTTTTGGCATCATTACAGGAAATACAACCAAATGGTAGCATTTGACAGTCACGTGGCCTGCGGGAAAAAATCAAGGGTGTCTCCTGAGAATGGCTTTGCCTGTCACATACTGGATCTGGGGACTGGGAGGACAGCATGATATTGGAGTAGTCATGCGAGGGGGGCAACAAAACTAATTAAGGGTCAACACAAAAACATAAGCAACTTATATGTGATCTTTTAAGGGAAGACATTATGCAGCAGAGCAACCACAGGACCTAGAGTCCCATTTCTGGCTCTGCCACTGTGTGATCTTGCAATGTGACTTAATGTCTCTGGATATGAATTTCCTTCACTACAAAAATCTAGAGCAAAACTGAATCTTCTCCAACTTCTTTCTCATTCTAATACTTTTTGAATTTACAAGTCCTCTCCTTCCTTAAGATGGACACATGCAGTCACCAAAACGGGCAATCACTCAGTCATTCTATGAACATTATTGTGGTCGACGTATTTCCTGTGCATTAACATGGATTTACACAAAACACAGTTAAATTTGCATCTCATAAAAACAACAAATGTTTTTAAAATACTCATATAAATATGTCCCAAATACTGCATGTAACACACTTATGGTAAAATATTATTTACTGTTTATCCAAAATGTTGTTTTTCTGCTGAGTCTTGTACCCTACCTCTGACCCCACATTCAAAATTCAATTTTAAAAATCAGAAGTCTGATTCCATACATGTGGGTAGTTCTAAGAGTGGCTGAAGCACAAAATGGGAGACCTTCTCCAGAGAAGCATATATAGAGACAAAAAATAAATAGGAAAGGAGGAGTAACTTTCAACATTCCTCTTGAGTGAAAGAGGCTGTAAGTAAAATGAGTGTCAGCAGACCTCACTCACACAAGAAAAAGAATGTGGCGTGTCTTCTGTACAGCATGAGCAGACAGGAGGCCACACACACTGCATGCCCACCGCTCCCCACATCTCGCCCTATGGACGTCAAGTTAATTACGCACCCTTTATCTCTTCCTCCAACTCAGTGCTCCTGTCTGCTCCCAAGGTAATCAGCTTAAGGGAAACCAGATCATAAACACAAGCTTCCTGACCAAGAGTCAGAGGAATAAATATGATCCAAGCAAAAACAACATAAGGCATAAAAAGCAGAGGCAGTGAAAGGGAAAAATTACTGTTTTCAGAAGGCAACCTTATTTTAACAATGGCAAGACAATCTTGCATCTTAGGGGCTCACACTTTTTTTTTTTAAATTTCAGCTTTGTTGAGGTATAACTGACATACAAAATTACAATTTATTTTTTAAAAATAAAATTGTAAGTTATCTAAAGCATACATCGTGGTGATTCGATATACATATACAAAGGATTCCCTCCACCTTATATATGGGCTCACACTTACACACGGAAGCCCTGCTTTGTTTTTTAAAAAACAAACCTATCAAACCTATCATAATTTACTAGGAACATATATATCATATATATGTAAAAATAATCATTTTTCACACTTTGCAGTGAAAATATAAGTAGGGCATATTCCAAGATAAGTTTAAATAACAATGGAAGGCAGCTTCAATTTTTAAAATAATGTAGAAGATTAATCACCATACACTGCAGGTCAATTCATTCAATTATCTCTGGGAAAGAGCAGTAGGAAATCCCACTCAACTGTAGCCAACACTGCTCCACTGCAGCAGGAGGAGGTGGACTTGGAGGTATTTGCTAAGAAAAATTAAATGTATGGACTAGAAGTTTCCAATGATGATAATCAATCCAAATTTATTCATTAACTTATTTGTACACTTAGCAAGAGTTTATTGAACACTCCTTTTTTGTCTAAGATACCTTGCAGTATGAAATTAAAAAATGAGCTGAAGTCATGCTCAGCCTCCAGGATATTACAGTCTGTCGTGGAAATAAGGACATACACATAAATAGTTGACAGTCTAAAGTGGTCATTTAATTAAATGTTAAAATAGGTTTCCATGATGGCAATTTCAGTTAGATGCCAGAGAAAGATTAACTCACTGCAGTAGAAAGTATTCATCAAGAAGTGAATTTCTATTTCTTGAATTTCCAAGGAATTTCATTCTCCCCCTAGACCAGCACAAGAGATGGAATCACTGGAGATGGGCACTGAATATCCTGCCCAAGCTATCCAGGTTACAGAGAAGAAGGCTCTGCACTGCCACAGTGGGAAGGGCAGAGCCGTTACCTTTCTATTGCTTTGCCTCTCCCTTTCCAAGGAGGATAAGGTCCTTATCTTGGGGAAAACAGGAGGATAGAAGGAAAGAGACTTAGATGTTAGTGTAACTATGGACATTACTTCTCTTGGATAAAATGGGAAGGAATGGTAAGGAAGAAATAGCAGAGCGATATCCATTTCTCAGTCTCCCACTCCCTTTTCAATCATCCAATACATTTTTTAGTGCTAATGCTATGCACACCATAGTAAACAAAAAAAATTCTTGACATTCATGGAGCTTATAGTCTATCAGTTGGAGACAAATACTTTGTGTGTGTATGTGTGTGTGTGTGTGTGAGAGAGAGAGAGAGAGAGGGAGAGAGAGAGAGAGAGAAAGAGAGAGAGACATGACAGTATTATTGATACTCTAAAGAAAAATAAGGCATGGTAAGGGAGCAGGAAATGATGGGAGGGGTGAGGGATGCTATTTTAAACGGGATGGCTCAAGAAGGCATATAATACAGAAATGTCATACAGAAAAGTCATACAGGATGACTTTTGACCGGGATGAAATGAGAAAGCCATGCAGACATTTGGAGGAAGAGCATTCTGAGCAAAAGAAACAGCAAGTGCAAAGGTCCTGAGGTGTGCCTGGCTAAAGCAGAGTAAGCGAAGGAGAGAGTAATAGAAGATGAAGCCATACAACATGTAAGGGGCTTATAGGCAATGATGAGATTTTTTCTCCTGAGATAAAAAGCCATCAGAGAGTTTTGAGCAGTGGAGTGAATAACTCTAGCTGCTGTGCTGAGAACAGACTGTAGAGTGGTAAGGGTGGCAGCAGGGGGGCCCTGTAGGAGGCTTTTGCAGTGACCTAGGTGACAGAAATGATAGGAGCTTGATGGTGGCAGTGGGAGTGCTGAGAAATGGTTATTATCCTAGATACACTCTCAAAGAAGAACCACTAAGGTTCTCTGACAGATTAGATGTAAAAATGAGAAAAAGAAGAGAACCAGGGGTGACTCCTGGATGTTTAGCGTGAGCATCTGGAAAAATGAAGTTGCTATTGACTGAGATGGGGAAGACTAAGGGAAAAGCAGGTTTGAAATGGAAAAATCAAGAGTCTGGTTCCTACAGATTGTTGCCCACTCCAAAACCCTTACATCTATTATAAAACCATGGCAACAGAAATTGAGAAGAAGTTGAGGATCCTAAAGTTCATATGGAAATTCAAGGGATCCAGAATAGCCAGAATAATCTTGAAAAACAGAACAAAGTAGACTCACACTTCTCAATTTCAAGACTTACTACAAGGCAGTACTCAGGGCAGTATGGTACTAGAATTAGGGTAGGAAGAGCAATAGATCAATACATATAGATCAATGGGGTAGAATTTAAAGGTCAAAAATACATTCTCACATTTATAGTCAATTGCTTTTCAACAGAGGCCCCAAGACCATTCAAAGTGGGGGAAACAGCCTTTTCAACAAATGGTATCAGGAGAACTCGATACCAGTGTGAAAAAGGATAGAGCTGGCCCACCTCATACTGTATATAAAAATTAAAATGAGTTAAAGATTGAAATGTAAAAGCTAAAACTATAAAACAGAAGAAAACAGACATAAATCTTTATGACTTTACATTGGGCAATGCTTTCTTAGATTTGACACCAAAAGCATAGCAACAAAAGAAAAAATAAATTAATTATACTTCATCAAAATTCAAATCAAAGCAGGCCATGAAAATTAAGGGAGGGAAAAAGAAAGAAGGAAAGGAAGAAAGTATGAATGAAAAGCAATATAAAATACAGAAGAGAATGAGCCTCAGTCAAGATCTTTCAGCATTATATTAACGTTTATTCGTTTCCAACCATCTGGAGAAACCCTGTATTCCAGACTGTGCCCCACCCCAAGCAAATTTATAAGAGGGGGGGAAAAAAAAGGAAAGGAACAGGAAGACTGAAGCATCAACAGATTAAATCAGCAATAATTACAGAAAACTTTTAAGGCATAATACTCCTCACCCCTCCCGACATGTGATTGATGAGCCAGCCACAAAGTGGGAACCCATCCAGTAGGGGAAAAACAGCTGTTAGCCCGCAGAGCTAAGGAAGAGAACCCTGTGGCAGAACATTCTGAGGCCATGTGGCCCGGGTGACCAGCAGAGCCAGAGGCTGGGAAGGCAAAGTCAAGGGCTCACAAGATTTCCTTCCCTTCAGGCCTGGGTTTAATCCGTGATCCGACGGGGCACAGACAAGCCTTTGGCAATAGTTACTGAAATCTGTCATCACATCAGCAGTAAAACCAGCCAATACCTGCGGACCTGGCTACCAGGTAGAGCTTTCGGTCTGACTGACAGAAGGAGGGGGATCCTTCTCCAACCCCTCCAGTTTGCTGTCCACACCCAGACCAACAAAGGTGGTGCAAAAATGTTCAATAATTCGACTGAAAACAGCAAGAGGGAGGAAAGAACTAGAGGTCAGTGCTGGAGGCCTGGGACCTTCCTCCTCTCCACCCAGTGAAGTTTCCTCCCCCTCTGTTGGGGACCCACGCATCTGGATGCCACCTGCAGTTGACCTCGGCCCCCCACTCCAACCTGGGACTACACTGCATTAGCACCTCGCGCCAGAGTAGACCCCCATCCCGGGGGGTTGTCGTCGTGGGGTCTGCGCGATGGCCGTCCAGGGCCAGGGAGCAGCAAAGCAACTTTTCTGGCCAGCTCAGCCGCAGCCTCCAGCCCAGCCCCAGGGCCAGACGCGCCGGTCGCCCGCTGCCCGGCTCAGCCCTCTGGGATGAAGCGGACCCTGGCGGGCGCAGGTGACCCGAGCGCACCTCCGCGACTCACAGCGGCCGCCTGCCTCACCTGGCTCACCCGCCGTCCCCGCGCTGCTCTGCCTCCGCGCACACTGCGGCAACCTGCTGCCGTCCTTTTTTGGGTCCTTGGCGGGTATTTTCCGTCTGGCCCCACATCACTTCCCGTAAAGGAGAGCGAGGTGGGGCGGGACCTCCTCTGCACCCTGCACCTCCCGCTTCCTCCTGTCACCTCAGGCAGCGCCCCCTCCCCGGCGCCCCACTTCGTGCGGGTGGTGGGCGGGCGCCGCCTCCCGCGGCTCGCAGACCCGCTGCACCTGCCGAGTGGTCCTCTGAGCCACGGAAAGGTCCCGCTCGCCTCCGTGGGCCCCAGCCAGGTCTCCACTGCCCTTTCCTGGAAGGCACGAAACCTTGGGACAGTTTTCGTTTAGGGCACTGGGTGACTTTTACAAACTGCTCCAGAATCCGTGCGCTGCGACGTATGGTTTGGTGACTCTCGCCAAATCTTCTCCTCCAAAAGCTATTTTCTAGAAGTCTTTTTTAGGGCATCAGATCAGTGTCTCCACCCAGTAGCCACGAGTGCTGAGCAGCTGCGAAGTCGGCCCACCCGGGGTTCCTTGAAGCCCTGCGGGCTCCTCGGGGCCCGCTCCGCACCGCGTGTCCAGCTCTGCCGCAGTCCATCCCGCCCCGCCAGCTTCCCTTCTGCAGGCCTGGGCACGGCCTTCCTAGGACGAGGGAAAGCTTTGGCATTTTTGGAAGTGATAGGGGAAAAGTAAATGTATTTATGGAAGAAAATAACAAACGGGGTTCCTGGTCGTACAGTCTAGTTCTGATTAGAAAATCACTAAAAAATTAGAGCAATTCGTTTTTGTTTTGTTTTTTTAAAGGCAAAAAAAAAATACAGTAAGGAGAAATCTGTGAGCCTTTGCTGCCCCCCAGCGCTTCATTCTCTCAACACCAACGGGTTTGTGTGAGCCTGCATGGACCTGCAGCTGGCAAGCAGGTTTGGGGCACCAGGTTTCCACTCAGAGGCAGCCAAATTTCTCCTCCAGTGGCCTGGGCAGGTCTGTGCAATGGCCTTGGGCCTGTCTCTATGGACTCTCGGACAAAGCACTTCTGAACCAAATAATTCCACTTTTAAACAGAGCAAAATGACCGGAAGCCCTAGTCCAGCTTCTCCTCCCATCTGTTCTACCTCACTGATCTGCCTCTACTTGCACCACGAATTCCAGCTGCCCAACCCCTCACCTGCCCAACCCCATCACCCTTCTAATCTGTAACTACTCACACTTTGCATCACAGTACAATTAGCTCTCAGATGTGTGTCTAATTCACAAAATCACATGTAGAAAAACCATATGACACTGCCAGATATTGCATATACATCCAATCTAATATTTCCAGGCAGATATAACAGTGATCTCAGAGTAAGGAATAACAGATTTCACCATAGGATGATGGTTTCAAGAGATGTCCCGCCGTTCAGAGAAGGGCCAACAGACTGTTGTTGGATGAGGGTAAGACAGGAAAAGTGGCCCCATGCTGATGTGTAAAGAAGCATTACTGGGAGTCACTGATCAGCTAAGATGTGTGTGTGGGGGGGGGGGGGGGCAAACAATGCAGCAACTGCTAATGGCTGATAAGATATTGGCAGATCCCCTCTTAAGCCCTCCCCACTTCTGCATGCAGGAGTTTACCAGGCAGATCAGAAAACAGACAGTGGTGCTATGGCCCATTCATTCATTCAGTGAGTCAAGCATTAGGTACTGGAAACGTAAAAATGAACGAGATAGGTTGGTCTCAGCCCTTAGGGAACTTGAAAGACCTAGTCAGCAGTTAACTTCAGTGCGGTGAGATAAAATCCCTGGTAAGGAAGTTAAAGCCTGCCACTGAACCAAATGGCACCAAATCAAGACTTCCCAAAGAAAGTGATGTATAATTTTAAAAGTACATCAAAGAAAACTATGGAGAGTAAAAATACAATCCACAGAATAGGAGAAAATATTTACAAGTCATATACCTGGTAAGAATATAGTATCAGGCTATATAAGGTGCTCTTATAACTCAACAACAAAGGCAAACAACCCAATTAAAAAGTGAGCAAAGGATTTGTATAGACATTTTCCCAAAGAAAACATAAAAATGGTCAACAAGCACATAAAAAGATGTTCAATGTCATTAGTCTTTAGGGAAATGTAAATCAAAACCATAATGAGATACCACTTCACACCCACTAGGTTGGCCATAACTTTTTTTAAAGAAAAGAAAAATAAGCCCTGGCTGGTGTGGCTCAGTGGATTGAGTGCTGGCCTGTGAACTCAAGTGTCCCTGGTTCTATTCCTGGTCAGGGCACATGCCTGGGTTGTGGGCCAGGTCCTCAGTTGGGGGTGTGCGAGAGACAACCTATTGATGTATCTCTTGCACATTGATGTTTCTCTCCCTCTTTCTCCCTTTCTTCCCCTCTCTCTAAAAATTAAATAAATAATCGTTTAAAAAAGAAAAATAAGTGTTCGTGAGGATGTGGAGAAATTAGAACCCTTGTACATTGCTAATGAGAATACAAAATGACGTAGTCACTTTGGAAAGTAATTAGGCAATTCTTCAAAAAGTTAAACAGAGAATTACCATTTGCCCAGGAAGTCCATTTCTAGAAATATGCCCCCCCAAATTAAAAACAAGTATTCAAATAAATATTTGCACCTGAAAGTTTATAGAGGCACTATTTACAATCATCAAAGGTGGAAACAACCTAAACGTCCATCAGTGGATGAATGAATAAACAAATTGTGGTATATCCATACAAGGGAGTATTATTCCATTACACAAAGGATGAACAGTGGTAGCTTGGCACTCGTTAATTCGTTCCAGAACTCGTGGCAGGCAAGCAGCAACGATAAAGCACTTTCTCTTGCGGGACAGTGTTATGACTCATACACGATCCGGGTGCAACTTGTATAATGCAACAAGTCCCAAGCAAGCGCTGAGTGCTGAAATATTTTTTCCTGTCGAAATGCAACGAGCACAGGGTCTGAAGGGTTCTGAAGCCCATGAGTACCAAGGTAACTGAAGTACTGATACACACTACAATATGGATGAACCTTGAAAACATTGTGCTAAGTGAAGGAAGCCAGTCACAAAGGGTCACATCATGTAGGATTCCACCTAAATGAAACATCGAGAAGAGGCAACGCCATAGAGACAGAAAGCAGACTGGTTGCCAGGGGCTGGATGCATGGGGAACACGGAGTGACTGCTACGGCACAAGAGGCTTCTTTTTGGGTAATGAAAATGTCCTGAACTCGATAGAGGTGACAGTTGCACAATTCTCTGAATGTAGTAAACGCCACAGGATTGTACAATTTAAATAGGTTAACGGTTAATTTTTTTATGTGAATTTTGTTTCCATTTTCAGAAAAAAAAAAATTTGGTCTACAAGAGAAAAAGATGAGCCAGAAAGTAAGGAAGTGATCAAAGAATGACGTGCTCCCACCAGGAGGACACAAGATCTACCCTGGGAGAAGCCTGCTCCTCGGCTAAGCACTTATCTATTTTTATTAGGACTGTGAATATATTGCTGTTTTTAAGCTACATTAACAGAATATATTCTTAAATATTTTATACCTACTTGTAATTTTTAGAAGTCTTGTTTTGCATTTGTTAAACTGAATACAATTTTTAGATAATGTTTAACATTATTTTTCAGGTACAAAATAAACATTTTTTTAAAAAAAGACATTATACTCACCTGGCAGGAGAGATACCGTGATTGAGCAAGTGGTCTTCCCAGCACATCCATTGCACTTCAAATGTGCTGACCCCTGTGATTTCCCCAAATGTGGGAAACTTGACCGCATAATTTGTGGTAGTGGGGGACTGTGTTTGCACTCTCCCCTGGCTAAAAAACAAAACAAAATAAAACCAAACAAAACAAAATAAAATAAATTTTTTTAAAAAGGACACAGTAGACAGTTTGAAGGGGCTCCAACTGACCAAATCTGAGACAATTTGAACATCAAAATGAATCACTATAGAACTTCCGGCCAAGATGGAGGCATAGGTAGACACACTGTGCCTCCTCACACAACCAAAAGAAGGACAACAACAAATTTTAAAACAAAAAACAACCAGAACTGACAAAAAATCAAACCGTATGGAAGTCCGACAACCAAGAAATTAAAGAAGAAACTTTCATCCAGACCGGTAGGACTTGTGTGGCAGGGCGGTGGCTGGCGAATCAGGGAAAGGCGTGGCTGACCGGGAGAGGTGGTGGCTGTGGACAGGGCGTCCCACTCCCTCGTGAGGATAAACGAGGAGGAACAACTGGGGAGCGAGACAGACTCCGCAACCCAGAGTTCCAGCAGGGAAAAAAAGCCTCAAAGCCTCTGAAGGAAAACTCCTGTGGGGGTTGAGGCAGCGGCAGCGGGAGAAACTCCCAGACTCACAGGAGAGCTCGATGGAGAGACCCACAGGGTCCTAGAGCGTACACAAGCCCACCCACCTGGGAATCAGCACCAGAAGGGCCCAATTTCACTGTGGGTAGCAGGGGTAGTGACTGAAAACCGGCAGAGAGCAGAGCAACCGCCATTGTTCCCTCTCGGTCCCCTCCCCCACAAACAGCGTCACAACGCAGCAACATGGCTGCCCCGCCCTGGTGAACACCTAAGGCTCCGCCCCTTACTATGTAACAGGCGCGCCAAGACAACAAAAATGGCCCAAATGAAAGAACAGATCAAGGCTCCAGAAAAAATACAACTAAGCGACAAAGAGATAGCCAACCTATCAGATGCTCAGTTCAAAACACTGGTAATCAGGATGCTCACAAAATGGGTTGAATTTGGTCACAAATTAGATGAACAAATGAAGGATACAATAAGGGAAATGAAGGAAAATGTACAGGGAACCAACAGTGAGGGGAAGAAAAATGGGACTCAAATCAATGGTGTGGACCAGAAGAAAGAAAGAAACATTCAAGCACAACATAATGAAGAAACAAGAATTAAAAAAACGAGGAGAGGCTTAGGAACCTCCAGGACATCTTTAAACGTTCCAATATCCGAATCATAGGGGTGCCAGAAGGAGAAGAGGAACAGAAAGAAATTGAAAACTTATTTGAACAAATAATGAAGGAGAACTTCCCTAATTTGGCAAAGGAAATAGACTTCCAGGGAGTCCAGGAAGCTCAGAGAGTCCCAAAGAAGTTGGACTCAAGGAGAACACACCAAGGCACATCATAATTACATTACCCAAGATGAAAGATAAAGAGAGAATCTTAAAAGCAGCAAGAGAAAAGGAGACAGTAACCTACAAAGGAGTGCCCATCAGACTGTCAGCTGATTTCTCAAAAGAAACCTTGCAGGCAAGAAGGGGCTGGCAAGTATTCCAAGTCATGAAAGCCAAGGACCTACATCCAAGATTATTCTATCCAGCCAAGCTTTCATTTAGAATGGAAGAGCAGATAAAGTGCTTCCCAGATAAGGTCAAGTTCAAGGAGTTCATCATCACCAAGCCCTTAGTATATAAAATGTTAAAGGGACTTATCTAAGAAAAAGAAGATCAAAAATCGGAACAGTAAAATGACAACAAACTCACAGTTATTAACAACCACACCAAAAACAAAAACAAACTAAGCAAACAACTAGAACAGGAACAGAATCACACAAATGGAGATCACACGGAGGGTTATCATCAGGGGGGTGGGTGGGGAGAGAGGGGGAAAGGTACAGGGAATACGAAGCATAAATGGTAGGTAGAAGATAGACAGGGGGAGGTTAAGAATAGTATAGGAAATGGAGAAGCCAAAGAACTTACATATATGACCCATGGGCATGAACTAAAGAGGGGGAGTGTGGGGAGAAGGGGTGTGCAGGGCAGGGGTGGGGGGAGGAGATGGGACAACTATAATAGCATAATCAATAAAATATATTTAAAAAAATGAATCACTATAGTGACAGTCAGGAGTGACTTTGTGGTCATGTTAATTTGTACATCACACAGAGCTTTGCACTCAGAATTTAGTGCTCTGGAGTTACCATCATAGATTTCTTGATAATTTCATCTTTAAATTCATGTTTTGTAAGTGAAATCTGATGGCACAATAAAACATGCCGGGGGCCTGGAGTCTGCTCACACATGGTTCTGACTCCTACAACTGCCCACCCCTCACCTCTCGGCCCCTGCGTGTCATCCAGCCTTGCATTCGCTGCCTCGTTCCAGGGCACTGACTAGGTCACCTTGGCTGAGGGAAGCCCACATTCCACCATCACCTTCCACTGGGGCATGAGTGCAGGAGGAGTAAGGGTTGGGCATGTGCCCCATAGCACTGTGGAAGATGGGCAAGAAGTCAGTTCAGGACACATTCCCTGTGCCAATCATGGGCTTCCTTTCAATACCACCCAGGAATCAAGAATGTTCCAGCATGGAGACTGCAATTCCTTGGCGCTGCCCATTTGCTGTGGTTGGAATGGTGGACCCATGAGGAGACTAACTTCCTCAACCCCACCTGGCACCCTGCATTTCGATTTTGCACTGGGCCCCACAAATCATGCAGTCAGCCTAGTGATAGTCATAGATTGTAACACATGGAATAAAATAGGAATCTGAAAATCTTACTGCCAGATCATTTCTGCAATATTCCTACCAAAAATGCATAATCTGAATCTATGGAATCATGCGGAAGCATTAAACAAACCCAAATTAAGAAACATTTTATAAAATATCTGTTCCTGCCTTTGACTTTGGGCTTGACCACATGGCATGCTCAAAACCAACAGAATGTGAAAAAATGTGTTATTTGCCACAACTGAGCATAAGTTTACAATTCCATGTTTCCTCTGTTTCTTTCTCTCAACCCTATACTCCGCCTTATCTCAGATAGACGCTGCTCTTCGAGACTAGGCCCACAATGGGACACACATAACAAAATCCCAAGCAAAACCAAGCCTGTCAGATATTTGATTAAAATTTTTATATATTTTATATGCCTAAAAGTCTCAAAGGCTCACTAAACTGTTAAATGTGCTGATTAAATCAATGTATGCATGATCCTGTGTTCATTTTTGCACTGTTTGGATTTTTTGATGAACGTACTACTTTTGTAATTCTTTCTTCACTTATTTAAAAAAAATACCCATATTTTCCATTCAACATGGATAGCTCAGATTAAGTTATAATGAATTTACTTTCAAGAAAAAGAAATCAATAAAAATATGTTTATTTTTTTAAATGAGTTTAGTTTTTAAAAAGCACTTTGTACATAAGTGATTATATTTGTAGATCTCATTGAAAATATCAAGTTTAACAGGGTTAGATTAAAAACTAGTATAAAAAATACAAAAAAAGAAAAAATAAACAACAAAAAAGTAGTATCAGTTCTTAGCAACCTCAAAATACCCTTTAACTACATGAATAATGGCTTCATTACAAATTAACTCCTCCCGAACCACCATTATTAATGCAAATTTGCTTATGTTAAATAGATTTGTGTCACATTTGCCACCCTATATAACACCACACACCCCCTCTAAAACCACCGAGCTGAGCCACCCCAATTCTCAATGTACTTCTGCATTCTTCCTGGAATGAGAAAGGGCTGGAGATGAAAGACTGATGAAGGCTAACTGTAGGCTAACTGAGAGGCATTCTGCTTGAGATGGTTAACTTGGTTCACATCATCTACAAAGACTGCAGTAAACACCATTCCCAGCTACTTTATAGACACAGTCTAGACTGTCACCCATGACACTGTATATGCTGCATTCCCAGGAAAATAAATGTCTACTAAGAAACAAAATATCTCTAAAGACATTCATTTTTGCTTAAAAGAGAATTACTAATCTGTCCTGGTAAAAAGACATAAGATGGCAAATAAAAGTACACATTGACATTGACAGTGCTAATTTTAAAAATCATCATCTATGATTTATTTATGTTTAAAATATACTTTGAGAAGCTTTTACAAGACTACTTATAGTCAATGTATAATTTCAATGGAACTTCAAGCAATTACAGTTTAACTCCATGTAGTATTAACTTTTCTTCTCTTCTGATTCTTCTGCCAATTTCAATTTCTCTTTTAATTCCTTCTGATCTCTGGAATATTGTTCAAATATTGGTTGAAAAACATATATTCCTCCAGCAATTCCAAGGATGCTAGCAAAAAGTAGTTGTGGAAAAGTCAATCTCCCAAACATTTTTTCAATAAATGCCACACGGTGCAAAGATGGTTTTGAAAAATTACACTCCTCTTAGGAAATTTCTCCAGATCTGTGTGCAAAGTAAATGGAAAACAAAGCAATAAGTTAGAACAAGATTCTTTTTAAAGATTTCATGTCACTACTTTGCTCCAGAGTGAACAATGTTTTTGTCATAATATGTAAATATCACTTACTGATTTAACTAAAATGGGAATATATATATTTAAGGAGTATGGAAAAGAGGGTTAGGGGATGGTATAAAACAAAGCTAAATCCTATTATAAAACGTTCTCAATGGTTTAAAATGGATAATTTAAAAGAGCAGAAGTGGGACAAGTGTGAGCCATAGTCATTATGCCTTTAAAGCATACCAATCCGTTCTGAAAGTAGGAGATAGAGAAATGTTACTTTTCATTATTAGCCCATCTTTATTATCTCATATTTTTTGGCAACATGTATAACTAAAAACAATAGTTTTTTTAAAAAATAGGCTAAAATTTTATGAGTTCCCTTTGATCTTTTACTAAGTTCAAGTAGACATCAAATATAAATCATTTGCCATCCATTTTTGACAAAAATTAACAGAGATTTGGCTGGTTTTACTTCTAACAGAGGAGTTAAGACTCTAGCACTTCTTGAAAAGTTATACTCCTTGCCAACATCTTAGTCTCTGGAGAAACTAGGTAGGTGTTTACGAATGAGGACAGCAGAGCAAGAATTTACATATTTTCATTATTAAAAGAATATTTCACGGCCTCCTAGATCAATGCTGAAGGTCACAAAAATCATTAGGGCAGAACTGACACTAGAAACTAGCTTGCCCTTAGTCACTAATATGTAATTTAAACTAATCTGGGAAAGAAAAAACCTGTTTTCTCCTGGACTCTAACATTAACTCAGATAAATGACATCACTAAGCATCCTTTGAATCTGCTAAATGTTAAAAAGAAAAAAAAGTCATTTACTCTTTAAACCATCCCAAAAATAAGAAAGTTATTCTTCTGCCACTAGACGGCAAACTGATGCCGACCAAGGCATTTCATCTTTTTAAACCTCATTTTCCATATCTGTACAACAGGTTACCCTGCCCACCTCATGCAACAAATAGTTATTGTGTGATCACTCAAACACGTTTATAATTATCATTACAGGCATACCTCAGAGATATTGCAGATTTGGTTCCAAACCACCGTAATAAAGAGAATTTCACAATAAAGCAAGTCTCACAAATTATTTTGGGGTCCCAGTGCCTATAAAAGTTATGCTTACTTAAGTCTGTTAAATGTGCAATAGCATTATGTTTAAAAACCATGGTACATACCTTAATTTAAAAACACTTTATTGCTAAAAAATGCTAACCATCGTCTGAGCCTTCAGTGAGTCGTATTCTTTTTGCTGGTGGAGCATCTTGCTTTGATGTTGATGGCTGCTGACCAATCAGGGTGGTGGTTGCTAAAGTGTGGGGGGCCTGCAGCAATTTCTTAAAATGAGTGAACAATGAGGTTTGCTGCTTGGATTGACTCTTCCTTTCACGAAGGATTTCTCTGTAGCATGCGATGCTATTTGACAGCATTTTACCCACAGTAGAACTTCTTTCAAAATTGGAGTCAATCCTCTCAAATCCTGCTGCTGCTTTATCAACTAAACTTATGTAATGCTCTAAATCCTTTGTTGTCATTTCAACAATCTTCACAGCATCTTCGCCAGAGGTAGACTCCATCTCAAGAAACCACTTTCTTTGCTCATTCATAAGAAGCAACTCATCTGTTAAAACACTTGCTGCTTCGCCTTGGGCTTTTATGTTACTGAGCCGGCTTCTTTCCTTAAACCTCTTAAACCAACCTCTGCTAGCTTCAAACTTTTCTTCTGCGGCTTCCTCCCCTCTCTCAGCCTTCATAGACTTGAAGAGAGTTAGGGCCTTGCTCTGTATCAGGCTTTGGCTTAAGGGAATGTTGTGGCTGGTCTGATCTTCTATCCAGACCACTAAAACTTTCTCCATATCAGCAATAAGGCTGTTTCGCTTTCTTATCATACGGGTATTCAGAGGAGTAGCGCTTTCAATTTCCTTCAAGAACTTTTCCTTTGCATTCACAACTTGGCTAACTGTTTGGCGCAAGAGGCCTAGCTTTCGGCCTATCTCAGCTTTCGATAAGCCTTCCTCACTAAGTCTAATCATTTCTAGCTTTTGATTTAAAGTGAGAGATATGCGACTCTTCCTTTCACTTGAACACTTAGAAGCCATTGCAGGATTATCAACTGGCCTAATTTCAATATTGTTGTATATCAGGAAATAGGAAGGCCTGAGGAGAGGGAGACTACCAGAGGAATGGCCAATAATGGAGCAGTCAGAACGCAAACATTTATCAATTAAGTCCAATGTCTTCTAATGTGGGCGTAGTTCGTGGCACCCCAAAACAATGACAATCGTAACACAGAAGGTCACTGATCACAGATCACTATAACAAATATAACAATAATGAAGAAGTGTGAAATATTGCGAGTTACCAAAACGTGACACTGACACACAAAGTGAACAAATGCTGTTGGGAAAATGGCGCCGATGGGCTTGCTCCTTTCAGGGTTGTCAGAAACCTTCAAGTTGTTAAAAACAAAAAACCGCAATATCTGTGAAGCGCAATAAAACAAAGCGCAATGAAACAAGGTATGCCTGTACTATCACCATTACCATTCAGATATCTCCCAACGTTCAGCTCTCACTCCAAGTCACTGACCCCGCCTCCCGCCTGTCCCTGCAAAGGGTGATGACATCCGCTCATTCCAGCAGTTTCCGGATCCCGGGGGGCACGGGCCGCAAAACCGGAGCCGGCTCCGCGACACAGGGAAATGCCTACGGCTAAGTGCGGGCAAGCCCTAGGCAAAGTTTAGTAGCCCGGACCAAAACTGCACCTCTCGGCGGCGACATCACCACCTTTGGGAGTTCGCGAAAGTTGCCCTTTCCCAGCTCCCTCCGCGCCTGCCCAGGACGGCTCCTCGCCGAGGCCAAACTTAGTCCAAAAGCAGTGCGCGCTACGACAGCCTACCTCTGCGGAGTACCGGCGGTATGGAGCGAGAGCCCAGCGACAGCAGCCTCTTTTTCCGCCGTCTCCAGAGCCGCTCCCACGAGAAGGTGAAGCTGCGAAAGAGAAAGTCGACCCTGTACCTGAGCCCCGAGCAGAGCTCGAGGCGCCGCAGAGGTGAGTGAGAAGGGTAAGGACTCCCAGGGAGAGGCGGTGACGGGAGTCGCGGGCTCGGAGCGAGGGCTCCACCTGCTGGGTGGGGGTGCCAAGAAATCGATGTGCGCTGGAGACAGGATTCTCCACCCCTGCCGCTTGCAAGGCACTGTATTGTGCATTATTTAGTGCCGCCTTCCCCGCAGCCCTGTGAAGTGAGTAGGCATGATGCTGCCATCCTATTTAGAGGGGCACCCACGTCAGACATTACCCAAGCTTTAGCAGCTGAGAGGGGCCGATTCCTGGAGTGGGACCAGGTCCGACCCCGCCCCATTTCATTTGAACCCCCTGCCTTCTCTGGTCAGGATGTGATGTTGGCAGGAGAAAAATTACCCCAGCAAGTTGGGCTGGGGGGTGGATTTAATAAAAGGATGGATTCCTCATTCAGTAATTATTGACTGTAGCCTTTTATGTGACACGGACGGTATGGGCGATATAAAATGAATGCCTAGTTACACCTCTGGAAACCTGAGACCAGCAAAGAGGAAACCTATACATTCAATAAAAATTAAAACATTGATAAGTAAGTTTTTAAGAAAAGGGGAAATCTCTTTGCTAAATGGAAAGTGGAGGTAGGAGGAGTGTGATCGGGCTTCAGGGGTGGTGGGGAAGAGAGCCTGCTGGGCCCCAGCCCTCTCTCTTCCTTCCCCTAACCCACACCTTGTTAGAAGTTGCATGCCAGCAAGGTAAAGGTTAGTAAGAACAGTAAATTTCCATGCTTTCAACAGACTTACATTTGAACTTTTAGGTATTCAAGATCAGTTGTTCAAGGGCCAGTTCTATTTTTTTCTTCTGCCTCAGTTCATAGAGAAAAAGCAGGGGATGAGGAGGGACAACAGAGACAGTCCAGTGAGCTGCTTTCTTCTAGTGTTTCTGGAAGAGGAGTTCAAATAGGGCATGTATGTTGTGTTGAATGTACCAATTGTCCGAGAAACACTGAAGGTGTGTTTCATGAGTATAAGGGAGGAGACTGGCAGGGCCCCAAAATGATAGCAAAGATTCACAGTGGATGAGAGGTAGGTTGGAAACTCAGATATTCTGGAAGTAAACACAGGCAAGGCTAAATAAGTCAAAGCACCCTATATATCAGTACCAGTCAGTTGCAAGTTGAGCTCTGTGTTGCCAGATCCTAGTTTTGAAGTGCTGCAATAGAGACTTTAATATAAATTCTGATTTTTTTAATTTTGGCAACTAAATTTAAATTTAAAAATAATACTCTGTGTTTAGCCTAGCAGCTGCCCATCTATAGTTGTTAACAGCAGGATGTTGGAGTCAGCAGACAAACCTGGTTTTGAATCCTGTTTAGTCATTTACAACCTTTTTGACTTTGGACAAGGCAATTTACTTCTGGGCCTTAGTTTTCTCATTTGTAAAAGGGGCAGATATCTACCCAATAGCGTTAGTTTGAAGACTAACTGAGATAATGCATGAAAAGAGATAAACTCAGTGCCTGGCTATTGAGTTTATTTAAAAATGTACAGATCATTTTATAAGTCACTGTTTAGGACATATACAAAAAGTTGCTACCTAAGTTAGTAACTGTTAGCTGGTTTCTTTCATTAGATACACATATAGGCCTTAGTTAACCCAATCTCTTTTTCAATATTTATCTTCTCTTTATACAGTAAGCTGCAAGAAGAGTGGTTAAATGAAAGGAGTGGTAAATCACCCAGCATTGAGGCTCTGCTTGGAGAGCAGTTTGGAGGGGCCGGAGTTCACTAATGTGCCTTAACAGAGCCTGAACAAGGGGCCAACCAGAGCAGCAGACTTGAGTTATGTAAGCAGCGCTTGCCTGACTTTTGTGCCACAATTACCTGTTTTGTTTTGTTTTTCAGATCTTCTTGGTGAAAACATTTATCTGGTCTTGTTTACCATAACATTACGAATATGTAACTGCTTTTTAGTCCAGACAAGTTTTGTTCCAGATGAGTACTGGCAGTCTCTTGAAGTTGCACATCATATGGTTTTCAAATATCCTTTGTAGTTTCTTCTCCAGATTAGGAATGTGTATTCATCTTAGGAATTGTGGCAGTTTCTGTTACACATTTTCGATCAATCCTCCATATTTTCTTCAAATCATTTTAATTTACCAAAGTACACCATTATTTTATGCTAATATTTTTATATATTTCTTTGATGTTAGTATGTAGTATAAAATGCTGTTTTAAAAAAATGCTGTTTTTGAGCTGCTGCATGAAAAAATGACATAGTTTTATGTTCATATGAAAATGAAAGTAGGTTTTGTTTCAATGCTATTTAACATTAGTCCTTAATATTACTAATTATGGTTATTTGACCTGGGAATGGACAGAAAGATTAAGAGGTTACACTTATCCCTTAATCTTTGCAAGCATTTACAAGATTCTGCATCTTTTGGGGAAAGATAGTGTTCAGCTGCTGGTAAGTTTTAAATAAAAGTAATAAAAATAGTTCTTACAAATAGATTGATTCCATCCTCTTTTAAATGTTAGTATATATTAACTAAATGGCATTATTGGTATCATGAAATTTGTTTTTAAAAGGCTACTATTGCTAAACTCTGACCATATCTGGGAAGCACAGGGTTCCAAAGACATCCTATGAAGTAAGTCTTTAATATGTGCTAAAACACAAGACTGAGCATGAAAAGTGTCCTGCTGGGGGGAATCCTGTTAAGGATGACTACAAAATGACTACATCATATATTAATATTCAGACTTCAGAAGTCTATTTCCTTCATAGAGAATCACTTGAGAGCATGTCATATCTTGTTTTTGTAGCTTGTGAGCAGAAGACTATGTTGTATGAGTTTATGCAGACTAAATACATATAAACGCAATGAGAACTTAGTGTTGAAATTAAAACTTAGAAAAATTAATTTGACAAAAATTTAACGATAGTCACAATTATTGTGCTATGTTGTAATTAGGCATCAATAGTAAATAGGGCTGTAATTCCTGGACCATGGATTTCTGGGGTTATTTGTTGGGAGAGGATACAAAGGAAGATCTAATGGTGCAAAAGTTTCTCTAACCTCGCTGTCAAGATCCTTTAAGCTATCATCAAGTTGGACTCAGAACTTTGGGCCTTCCCCATTTTCTGTTAGGGAAGTACCCCACAACTACAAAGGCAGTCTAAATCCTGAGGGGTTTTTGAAGCCTGAAAGACACTGAGGTTCGGGGGGAGGGAGGGTTGTTTGTTTTTGTTTTTTTAAGGCAAAATTGTACTGTCCCTTTTGCAATGGTATTTGATTCGCCATTACTGAGAAACAAGGATCAGACCTGTGAAATGGATCATCAGGAAATACCCTGAGAAGTAGCAGAGATTCTGTCATGGACACAGGCAGAACTTAGGAACTGTGAATTCTCTTTTCTCCTTTCAGGGCTAGCCACTAGCTTGTAGATCATGCAGGGTATAGTCTACATAGCCTGGAACCATGGGCAGATATACATAATGTCACCAAGGATGTCTTATGTCCCAGGAAGTAAGTTGTATTATAAATGAAGGGGTCTTCAAGATAGAAAAACTTCCTATTCCTCCAAGACCTGTCCACTGCCTTCAACCTGTAGCTTACCCACCTGGCCATTTTGTGATTTAAAGGAAACCTACCCTGGTCACCATCCCCACACCACACCACGACCCCTCCCAGAAAAGCACCCAGTCATGTTCCAGGTGGAGAAAATTAGGATGCTATCAGTCATTCATACTGTCACATTGATTATTTTAAATAAAGATCATATAGTGTTGAACTAGAAGGGATCAGAGAAGTGAAGTATTTACACAAAGGTTACAGCATGTTAAAAGCAGAGCTAAAATTAGATCCAAGGTCTTTCCAGATCATTTCTCTCTAAACTGTATAAGGTATGTGCACAAAATGAGGGATGACATAGAGCTGCACCATCTGATATGGTAGTCACTAGCCACATGTGGTTATTAAAATATTTGTTACTAGTCCAAACTGAGAAGTGCTATTAAGTATAAAGTACATACTGGATGTCAAAGATCTAGTATGAAATAAGAATGTAAAATATTTCTATATTTTAATATTGATCAAAATGAATATTTTAGATATATTGAGTTAAACAAAATTCATTTTACCAGTTTGTGATTTTTTTACTTTTTAATTTGGCTACTGTAAAATTTTAGATTACATATGTGGTTCACATTCTATTTCTGCTAGACAGTGCTGGCTTAGAACATGTGAGAAGAAAGAAGGATAAGAAGGGAGACCTGCCCTGGCTGGTGTGCTCAAGTGGATTGAGCAAGGGCTGCGAACCAAAAGGTTGCCGGTTCAATTCCCAGTCAGGGCACGTGCCTTGGTTGCAGACCAGGCCCCCAGTAGGGGGTGTGCAAGAGGCAACCACACCTTGATGTTTCCCTCTCTTTCTCCCTCCCCTCCCATCTCTCTAAAAATAAATACATAAAGTCTTTTAAAAAATAAAAGAAGGGGACCTGATGGGGTACCACAATGGGGCTTTAAATAGTCAGAAGATGGTCCAAGGGCATTTGGCTCCTGGAATTTAAGGGAGGAATCAGGGGCTTAAAGAGCAGGATTATAGAATGGTAAACTGCCAACCCAGGCTTGGTGCTCAAGATTTACCCCTGGAGTGTTCTTTCTCCTCTTTACCTCACACCACTACTTTCTATTTTCCAGAAACCATGTGAAACTATTATTTAATTCTTGTCAGGTCCTTAATTAACCTGGAAAATGATAGTATCTTAACTGTCTGGAGAGGCTGCTAATAACTGAGATTACAACTCCACTTATTTTTGTGTTAAACTAAAATTTACCTGCTTTTAAATTTAAGATTTCTACATGACAACCTTTCAAAAAGTTTTATTTATCCAGGATGAACATCTCCATTTCTAAACCTCATAATCAGATAATGTCCTCTAAATATCTTGTAATTAACACCCACCTTAAAATGAAGGTCTCCAAACTGAGCGTAATATTGAAAGTTAGAGTAACTGGTTCAGAATAGTATAGTGGGACCATGTACTTCATAAATACTACACTTCCCTCAGTGCACAGGGATTCTTTTAGTTGTTTTAGTGGCTGCCTTACACTGTTCGCTCATATTAAGTTTGTAGCCAAACTGAGTTTTCAAATGAACCACTTTCAGGCCTGGAAGGTGAGCGTGGAGCTGACAGATCCCCATGCAGAGCAAACAAAAAGCATGTAACAGGCACCCTGCACTTTATGAGGCACAGTCTGAGTGGGACTGTGAAGTGCAGCGCACTCGTGACTCTAAGATTTAAGCAATCATTTATAGGTTAATGAAAAGAAAAAACACAAAACTAAAGTGTTAAAAGCCACGGGCAACTGAAAGTTAAGCAGCTCTAATTATAATGTAAAGTTAATAAATATTTTGAGCCAACAAAAATACAAATTTATATGTTTTTAGAAACATATCTTTTGAATAAACCAACATTAAATTATGCTCTAGAGCAAAGTGTTATTTTGTTAATGATAATTGACACATTTTTTAAAAACTCTAAGATGCTAATGTATAGCATTAAAATTACTAATTCTAAGTTATACAGTGATGGGCAAAAGTAGGTTTACAGATGTTCCTATGGAAAATACAATAATAAATAATAATACAAGAATAAACTCTTGTGTTTCCCATGCTCACAACTGTAAACCTACTTTTTGCCCACTCCTGTATGTGTGTGTGTGTGTGTGTGTGTGTGTGTGTGTATATATATATATATATAATCTTTTAATTTCCTTTAAATTTTCTCTTAAATTTACTCTTTAATGTCATCTAAATATTACTTTATTTTCTATATTGTAAGATGGGGAAGCACTGTAACTTACTCGCTAAAAGCACAGGCTTTGGAGTCAGGGAGACCTGTGTTTGAATCCTTGCTTCCATGTTAACTGGCTACACAGCCTTGGGGAGGTCACCTAGCCTCTCTGTGCCTCAGTTTTCTCATTTATAAAATAGTATCTATTTCATGGGATTGTGAGGAAGACTGAATGAGCTGATACATAAAGTACATACTTAATATGACACCTAGCATACAGTACTATAAACATCTTATTTTAAATTACCTATTGTTATGCTAATGAAAATAATTAACTATGCTTCTAAAATAGAACCTTAACACAATGAAATAGTTTTCTGGCTATTTAAATAAATTAAAATTAGTAGTGTTGTTTTATATATTTGTGTGTGTATATATACATATAAGAGTGGCAAAACTACTTTGGGTATTTACATGAAAAATTAATGTAATTTCTGTAGAAAAACAGCAATTTTTTGCAGAAGAATAGAATAATACAGTACATTTACTTTTGTACTAAGAACAGCTTTCAATTGATAGTTGGATTAGCTTGTTGATATCTTACAGTGATTCAGTGTGAACCAACAGATGTTTTTAACATCTTTTTTTCCCCACCAATGAAGATCTGGATTCCAAGACTTGCCCAGGCACTTCTGTCTGCTATAGCCGACTTGAGGCTTTATTCATTAATGAAGCAACTGGAAAATCAGCAAGTAGCAAGATGGGTGGTAAGTCCTAAACATCTTAGAAACTATATGCCAGTTATCTCAGTCCTATAGCATGAAAGACATGGAACAACATCGATTCCCAAACTGGTTTCAGAAGATAATTCATGCAGCCTTACAGAGGTACTTCCACAGTTAAGGACAGCAGAATGCGAGTAGCACGCACCGTCACTCTCCGGACTGGGCCCCAGGCAGCAGTCCCTAATGCCCTCGAACCCGATGAGAGGCTGAACCCTAGGAGAAGCCTTTGGAAGCATCTTCACTCCCCCAGCTATCAGAGTCCTCGCCTCACTTGCCATAACATTCGGTAGGAACAGCTCTAGATTGTGGCCTACCTCACCAATGACCTCAGCCATTTACAGCCCTGTTCACTGTTCCCCAGGCACCTGAGACTCAGCCTGAGAAACACTTTTTCACTGAAGCACTCTTCACCTCTGCCTGGAGTGTTTGAAATAGCCAGACTCTCTAAGGGAGAGAAGATAGTGTAAAAGGCAGTTTTTTGTCATTTAGTTCATTTCACAGTGGGAAGATAGATTCCTGATCTCACAGTCAAATCTTGAATGGGTTTTCCCATTTAATCCATATCCTGAAGAGTGATTGGATGCTGAAATATTGTTGCTACTTCACTTTGGCTCTTTTCTAAATTAAGTAAGCTTATTTGAGCCACCCTAGAAATCTTAACTACATTTTTTAATACTGTTTTTATTGGAAAATATGTTTCAAATTCCAAGTAAACAATTCACCAACACATTTCTGGAATATAACTTATTATAACTATTAATAAATACTAACAATTTATGAAAGATTAACAGGACATATTTTTGCAGGAAGTGTGCAGATTTGCATTAAAAAGACAGATTGGTTTAGCAAATGAGCCCTTGCTAACTGATTCCAGGATAAAACCAGTCTCTACGTTATGTTTATATACACTGCTGAAGGCTCAGCCTTCAATGACAGAGGCATAATGCCTTTGAAATCCTTGCTCCAAAGTAGCAGCACTAGGTTTTTCTAGCTTAGGAAAAGCCTTTAACTCCACAAAAACTGGAAACAATTTTTAAAGGCTATACTTAAGGAGACAGGAAGCTAGTATGCCTTGCATCAACTAACAAGCTTCTTTTAAGGTAGTTGTTTTGTAGACTTACTGATGATGTTTCCATAGTCTTCTAAAAACTGGTTGATTAATTTAGTCAGTCTCCAAATTAAAATTTAATGACACCTCCTGATAGGTTTTTTCCTCTTTTATGTTACCTTAATTTTTCATCAAGAAATAGGGCAACATCCCAAACCAAGATCAATAAAAACAATCAATTTACTTGTCAGTAATATAAGACAAGTTGAGTAATACTGATTAGGAGACCACAGTTACGAACTTCAGTTCTCTAAACTATAACATCAAAGGATTTGTTTTGTGCCTTTTATTAGTGGGAAGTGAGATTAGATCAAATGCAATGCCATAAAAATGTACCTGAAAGTATAAACTTCTTAATAGATCTGTATTGGATATAAATTCTCAAAAACAATGTTTGGGCATGCCTACTTTTAACATTACTTACCTTTTGATGTGATTTTTGCAGTGTTTAGGCTTGCTGGCTATTTTCTGTAGAAGAGAACACTAAACTTTTCGATTTCCCACTCCATATATGGTTGCTCATAATTGTTCTCAGTTTTTTTGCCAGTTATGCTCTTGGTTCACGTGGTATTGCTGTACCAGAACTCTTACCAACACCATGGAAACTGTTCTCACTATAATTGCTCTTTTCTACTATCCCTTGGAAGGTTCAAAGTCTATGAACAGGTAAGATATATTACTGTTAATATATAAAACTCTAAAGCATGCTTTTGAAAAATCTTAACTATCAACATATTTTAATGTCCAGTGGACTCCATAATGTTGATGGTTATTATAACAATAAATTTTTAATGCATTTATTATAGCAGGAAACAGATATACTCAAACTGAGTAATTAAGGAGAGGTTAATAAAAAGACCATCTACAAGAATGTAGACAATGTCTAGAAAAGCCAATAAGGGGATACCATAGTACCCCAGGACTGGGCTCAGCAGGAAGGATCTACTACCCCTTGGCCCCAAGGATCAAGGAGAGGAAACATTACTAGAATCCATGCACAGCTGTAACTTTCCCAGGGCCCCAACAGAAGGCACAGCCAGCCTTTAGCCACAACAAAGAGAGAGCTGAGAGAATGAAATACACTGACTCAACGTCTCTGTCCTCCGATTGGCTAAAGGCAATCAGAAAGCAAGACAGCCCGTTGATAGGGTCCATGCGGGTGAGCCTCCCTGCACATGCAGTAGATGAAAAGTAGAGGCGAACAGATCTAGAAGGGCAAGTGGAAAATATATGGACTTGACTTGGGCATATACATATAAACTGGGGAAACAAATACCAAGCCAAAGGAACATGAGCAAAGGCACAAAACTGTGGAGGGGCTTCATTGTATTCCTCACAGTTTCTCCAGAGTAGCTAATATGTGGTAGGATGCACGGGAGAAGAGAATAAGGGATGAGGCGGAAAGGAACTTTGCCTTTCTCCAGAATTAGAACTTTATAGGTCGCAGGGAACCACTGGGGGCTTTTGAGAAGCAGGACATTATCATATCTGATTTAGAAAGAATTCTCTTTAGTAGCTGTATTTAGGATGTAATGAAAGGGAGAGAGCCATAATGAGTCTGGTTAAGAAACTAGTGTCCATTCTTCGTATATAAAAAGGTGGCTGTGAGGATGAAATTCAGTAAGGTCATTTCTGCATCAGACTCCTGGCTGCAAGGATAGTCATCCAGTTATCTATATGATGAGGACTTTATGATAAGACAAAAAGTGAAAATAAGGAAAATGGGCATCTTAGGCTTTGTGGCCAGCCCTGCAAGAAAATTACAGAATATCTCAGCCACACACATGAATTAGAAGGTTATGCAAAATGCAAGGTAGTTTAAAGGAATGGGCTGTTTTCTTGTGCCTTTATAGCCCAGCCTATGAATCCCTGTTTTAGTCAGCCATCATTTTCAGGCTTAGCCAGCCTCTCTGTCCACTTCCTATGTACCTCACGTTCACTTTGGGAGAATCTGATTAGGTCTTTTCAATGTCATTGTCCCTATTTGGACATAGTTTTCACACTGGCCAGCCTTACATTGGCTGCCTGGGCTCAGATGCCCTTCTGCAATTCAGTCAGGAAAGGAGGGCCATGTGGGACAAATCACCACTATATAAGCATTCTTTCCATGACAGATACTATTCCTAGCCTGTCAATAAATGACATTTTGCAAACTCCTTTAAAATGCAAGTATTATAAGTAAAAGATTTTTAAAGGTGGTATGAGAATATCTAAGCACTGATTTCTGTAAAATGAGAATAATAAAAGCTTATTATTATAATATAATAAATAATAATAGAAATTAAATGAGAATCCATGTAAAGTGTATAGCATAGGACCTATTGCAAAGTGCTCAATAAGTATTGATAACAATGATGTTATTATTAAGTAAAGCAATATTTCTGGGCAATAAAAAAAACTGAAAAGATTTCCAACAAATGACAGGACTTGATGTGAAATTATGCCAGTGGGAATGAGAGAGAAACAAAGTGGGTATATGGATGAGAAGTCTCTGTTTAAGGTGACTCCAAAATTTTAAGACCGAGAAACCGAGTGCTCTATTAACTTACATACTAGACACTGAACAGGTTTGAGGGGAAGTTGTGGGGCTTATTTCAGACACTTTGATTTTGAATGCCATGAAGAGATCTATGTGGAAATATTCAGAAAGGAGTAAAAAGTCCAAGTCTGAAAACTTGGGGTGAGGTTAGGACTGGAAATACACATTTGACTGTCCCCTAGGAAATTTCACTACAGCACAGGTTACACTTAGGCTGCCTGCAAGTCAGACCAAGCCAGAACTAGGTTTTATTTCACTTGGCAAAGTTGTAAAATTGGATAATCTTACATAATATCTGGATTTCTGGTTTCTCTTGGGGAAAAAAAAATAGAAGGCCTAACAACATTTTGGGCCAGGACTCCTTCATGACAATATCAGAGTCTGCCCATAGCCTGCATCACTCATTTTGAACAACATTTTGGGCCAGGACTCCTTCATGACAATATCAGAGTCTGCCCATAGCCTGCATCACTCATTTTGAACAACATTTTGGGCCAGGACTCCTTCATGACAATATCAGAGTCTGCCCATAGCCTGCATCACTCATTTTGAACAACATTTTGGGCCAGGGCTCCTTCATGACAATATCAGAGTCTGCCCATAGCCTGCATCACTCATTTTGAACAACATTTTGGGCCAGGACTCCTTCATGACAATATCAGAGTCTGCCCATAGCCTGCATCACTCATTTTGAACAACATTTTGGGCCAGGGCTCCTTCATGACAATATCAGAGTCTGCCCATAGCCTGCATCACTCATTTTGAATACTTATCTGGTCTGTGTAAGCATTTGCATTTGAAATCTTTGTTGTTACATCCTCACCAATGTTAGAATTCTTTACAATTATTAGTTAACAGGTAAATAATAGTATCATAAAGTTATTTTCATTTGCTAGCTTTCAGTTTTTATCAGGGCTAAGTATATTTCCAGGTGATAATTTTCTGCCTGTAGTCCATGATTAAATCTCTTTTAGCCATTGAAAGAAGTCCTAATGTAAAAATCCACATTTCTATCCATGATCCATCATTTAGGTTTTATAGCAGACTTTTTTTTAATCACTTGTACATATACATCTTCCAGTTGGATATAATTTGCAGCTTACTTTCAAAACAAAATCATATGGACTCAGAAGCCCATAATTGCCTAAATAATCCTAATGTTTCTTTAAATGCAGTTGGTGTCTTAGAGAATGCTTTTGTGTGACTTTGATATTCCTGTGGGAGACTTGGTCATCTTTCCATCAGGAAAGCAACTGACAGGATTGTGTGATTGAAAGTTAGTATACCTTTCAGCAAACAAGACCAACAATAAGACATAGAATAACTGTTTATTTCCAAATACTAGAATTGGGATATTAGAGCTGGGAAAAACCTTAGATACTACTTTTTTTATGGAGAAAAATTTAAGAGCCAGAAAGTATAAGTAACTTTCCCAACTTCACATAGCTGTTTATGCCAAAAGGAAAATGTTCTCGCTTTTTTTAAAGTGTTATATCAAAATGTAAATAGTAGATAACTTCTAAACTCATTTCCCAGTTGCCCTGACAATACATTTTCCTTGTTTGTAGTGCCAAGTACTCATCCCTGGTGGCACTTGCCTTCATAATTCGTCCCACAGCTCTCATCCCATGGATACCTTTGTTCTTCAGACATTTCTGGCAAGAACAGAGAAAGCTTGATCTTATTCTACATCAGTTTTTACCTGTAGGGTAAGTATTGCTACAGTCCATATATTAATTTTATTTTTTAATATATCTTCTTATATTTCAATTTTAATAGCCTGTAATTTATATATTATGAACACAATTTTACATCTTGCCCTGGGCAGGTGGCTCAGTTGGTTGGAGCATTGTCCTGTACATCCAAAGGCTGTGGGTTTGATTCCTGGTCAGGGCACATACCTAGGTTGCAGATTCAGTCCCCAGTCAAGGTTGGGGCATGTACAAGAGGCCAGCAATCGATGTTTCTCTTTCTCTCTGTCTCTTTCTCTCTTTCTAAAATTAAGAAACACGTCCTCAGGTGATGATTAGAAAAATAATTTTACATCTTTTAGTTAATTATTATACCTTCTAATGTCAATAAGAATTATCAGCCCAAAGAAACAAAATATTTCCAAATTTATATCTTAATATTTATGATTCTGATTAACTGTATTTTAATTTGCTCAAATGAGAAAGAATCTTTGCAATTCTTTTTAGAACTTTCCTATGCATTATTTCTTAAATATTTCCTGGGTACATTTTAGAGAAACTTGATTGTTTTACATTTGTACATGGCTTTATAATTTTTAATGGGCATTCACATTACCATAAGATTTTCAGAATTTTTGGATCTACCCATGTAGGTGTTTTTGTCTTGTGGAAGAAATGGGCTTGGCGACATTAAAAATGAGTCAGCCAAAGTCATCAGGTTGGTTACCATGATGGAACTAAGATTGAAACCCAGGTCTTCCAACTATATTTTGAGCTTTAGGATCAGACTTAACCCAAATATCTAGCAAAGCATCCAAAACAGCTATTTACTAACAAGGGATGAATGTATTCTGACTCTTAGAACAGCGATCTTTTAATGTACTAGCATACACTCTACACAAGTATTTGTTGGCGGCAGTAAAAAGGATGAATTCATCTGGTGACTAAATCGCTGTTGGCAGTTCTCAGATTTATAAAAACTGGTTTGAATGTAACATTAATTCAGCCAGATTTATTTAACCCTGGTGTGTGCAGGGTGCTGTTACAGATGCTGGAGAGAGAGCAGTTGAACAAAGTCCCTGCCTTCATGAAGTTTACATGCTACTGGGGAAAGACAGACAGACAGACACAATTATGTGTTTGTAATATATATTTGTCAATTGCCAATAAGTGCTACAGGAAAAAAATAATGAGATAAGAAGGATAGAGCGCTGCTGCATAATGGAAAGGGTGTTACATTTTACAGAGTAATTGGGGAACACCCCACCATGATAAGGTGACCCTGGAGCCAAAACCTAAGGGAACCGAGTGAACCGTGTAGATGAAGAAAGAATATTCCAGACAGAGGAATCAAAGTGCAGAGGCCTTGACACAGGGATTGTTTGGCATTTCCCAGGAACGGCAGAGGGACTGGTGTGTCTGAAAAAGAGGGAGCTTGGGACAATGTGATTGATAGTGAGGTCAGAGGGAGAGCAAGTTCATAGGCTTTTCTACTGAGGGAGATGACAGTCCTTTTACTCTTAGCGGTATGATAGAGGTTCCTCAGTCAACAAGCTTTCACATACTTTGTATCTAGCATTTGATGATTCAGAGGTCAGATACAGTGTCTGCTCCCAAAGTCAAAAGTCTGGGGGAAAAGACTGTCTTTCCACACTAAAATGTAAACTTCATGAAGGAAGGAGACTAAAGGGACATGACAGTTGAACAAAACATATGATCAGGGTCTTTTATTTCTTTAAATAAAGTACATTTTGGGGACAATTGGCAAAATCTGAACAAGGTGTAAATTATTAGATAGCCCTAAAGACTTAGTGTTTATTTCCTGACTGTGAGGATTTGTGGTTTACATAAGAGAATTTTCTTGTTTTTAGAAAATACCCACTCAAGTATTTATGATACAGGTGAATTATGACTGCAACTTACTGTCAGCAGTTCAGAAAAAAACTGCATTTAAAGAGACAAAGAAAAGGATGAAGCAAATATGGTAAAATGCTAATATTTAGGGCACTAGAAGAAGGATATATGGGGATTGTTTGGACTATTCTCGCAACTTTTCTCAGAAATGTCAAAAGAAAAAATCAAAAGAAGTATCATTTACAGTGGCATGAACAAACAACAGATGCCTACAAATAAAATAATGAAAGTTATATAAGAGCTCTGTACAGAAAGCTACAAAACATTATTGGGAGAAAGTAATGAAGACCTAAGTAAATGGAAGAATATCCTGTTCATGGATGGAAGACTTAATATTTTAAAGATATCAGTTCTCCCCAGATTGATCTATTCAGTGCAATACAGTTAAAATCCCAATATGGGGGTGGGGGTGGTGAATCGATAAGCTGATTTTAAATTTAAGTAGACTGCAAAAGGCCAATAGAGCCCTTGCTGGTGTAGTTCAGTGGATTGAGCAGCGGCCTGTGAACTGAAAGGTTGTCGGTTCCATTCCCAGTCAGGGCACGTGCCTGGGTTGCAGGCCAGGTCCCCAGTTAGGGGTGTGTGAGAGGCAACCACACATTGTTTCTCTCCCTTTCTCCTTCCCTTCCCCTCTCTCTTAAAAAGTAAATAAATAAAATCTTTTTCTTTTAAAAAGGCCAATAGAATCTTGGAGGAAAAAATGTTGGAAGCCTTACCTTTCTACATATCAAGATTTATTACAAAGTTACAGTAATTAATGCAAGATTTTAAAACAGATAGACTGGTGGAACACAATAGGGTCCAGCAACAGATCCAGACATAAATGCCCATTTCACTTATGGTGACAGTAATGCTGGAGTACAGCAGAGAAAGGACAGTCTGTTCTATAAGTATAGAATTAGTTGGATATCGATATTAAAAAAATTAATATTGATTCTTACTTGCCACCATAAGCCCCCCAATAAAAAACAAAAACCCAAGGCAGCGGTGTCAAACTCACTTTCATTGGGGGCACATCAGCCCCACGGTTGCCTTCAAAGGGCTGAATGTAATTTTAGGACTGTATAAATGTAACTACTCCTGAACAGTTAAGTGAGAGCTTGGCGCTGCCACTGGGTTGAAACAAGGTGCTGGGACGGATAAAACAAGGTGGAGGGCCTTGTGTTTGCCACCTGTGCCCAAGGGAATTAAAGATATTAATGTAAAAGTAAAAGAGTGGCACTTCTGCCAGATATGATGGAATATCCTTGTGACCTTGAGGCAAAGATTTCCTAAATAGAACATAGTGTTAAGTATAAAGGAAAAAGATAAATTTGAATCCATTAAAATTCAAGACTTTCTTCATCAGATTCACCATTAAGCAGTAACAAAGCAAAGCAAGCCACAGATCAGAAAGTATTTGCAATACAAAAAAAACCCAAAAATATATAAATTACAATATAAAACAAGAATTATATAAAGAACTTACAAAAATCTGTAAGAAATAGGTAACTTAATAGAAAATTGATGAAAAGACCTGAACAGGCCCTTCAAAAGATATTTCAATAGCTAGGAAGTATAAAAGTACTCACCTCATTAGTCATCAAGGAAATGTAAATAAAATCATCACGATATGCTTCTATGAATCTACCCAAATGGTGTAAAAGGATTATATATGCCTGTGGAAATATAAATTGATACAACACTTTGGAAAACTAAGTATTAACTAAAGCTGACTGTGCCTATACCCTAGGGCCCAGTAATTTCAACCCTATGTTTATACTCAACAGGAAGGCATATATATGGGAACCAAAAGATGAGTCGAAGGATGTTCATAGCACTGTTAATAATACCTAAAAAAGAGCAGCACAGTGACCATCAAGAGAATACATTGTGACATACTAATTCAGTGCAATACTGTACAGTATTATAAATTATGGCTTCCTGTATTTCCTTCACCAAATTAGGGAAGTTTTCTTTCATTATTTTTTTAAATAAGTTTTCAATTTCTTGCTCTTCCTCTTCTCCTTCTGGCACCCGATCTGGATGTTAGTATGTTTAAAGATGTCCTAGAGGCTCCTTCGCCTGTCCTCATTTTCATAAATTTTCTTCTTGCTGTTCTTATTGCTTTTTTCTTCATGTTCCAAGTCATTGATTTCACACTCTGCTTCATCCACAGCACTGTTGGTTCCTTGTCAATTTTTATTTCACTTAGTATGACCTTCACTTCTGCCTGGGTCTTTTTTATGCTGTTGAAATACCCAAGGAGTTCCCGGGGCATTCTAATAACTAGCTGTATGTGATAGATTACTTTTCTCCGTTTTGTTTAGTTCTTTTCCAGTTTTGTTCTGCTCTTTCATTTGGGCCATGTTTCTCTGTATCCTCAATTTGGCAGCCTCCCTGTTTTTTTTCCTCTGTATTAGGTAGAGTTGCTTTGACTTCCTGTCTTTGTAACATGGCCTATTGTAGAAAAGTACACCTGTGAATTGTGTGGGGTGGAGCCTTAGTAGTGTTCAGGGCAGGGCAACCTGTGTCACCACTTTGTAGCTCTGTGTGGGAGAGGGCTCAGAGAGGGGACAGTGCTGCTGCCCGGTGTCTGGAGTCCTGCCCAGGAGAAAGCTGTCTCCCAGCACTCACCTTATTGACAGTCACTTCAATTTCTCCCCATATGCCACTGGTGCCCTTCCAGCTATTACCCTGGTGCTGAATCCTAGAAGGGGTGAGTCGGTCTGCATGAGTCCTAAGCCTATTGACAGCCCAGTAAGAGGAGTCTCTTGAGAATCCCACAGTTTCTTCTTCTGCACCAACCCCCACTGGTTTTTACAGCTGGAAGTTATAGGGACTTACTGTATTTTGCAGTGTATAATACACTCTGTGTATAATGCACACCCACATTTTTGGCCCAAACTTTCAGGAAAAAAATCTTTCATTTTATTTTAATTCAATTTTTAATTTATATCTAGAAACAAAACTGATTATCATATTCTAGGGTATTATTTTGCATATGGATATCATTATTGCTTTGTAGAGTTACACTTTTAACACAAAAGCATAAATAAATTAGAAACATTTATATAGATATGGAATTAGTACCCACGTATAATATGTATCTTTATTTTTCCCTCAAAAAATGTGGGCACAAATGTGTGCGTTATACATGGTGAAATACAGTCTCTTCCTGGCACTGGAACCCTGGGCTGCATAGTCTGGTCTGGGACTAGGATCCTTCACTCCTAAGATGTCTGTCCCAATTTTTTCCACCACATATGGATGTGGGACTACCCCTTCGACACCTCCACACCTCCACACTTCTCTGCGCCACTGTGTCTCTGTTTCTCCTCTGCCTTTCCACCTCTCCGCACCTCCATACGTCTCCGCCCCTCCTACCCATTTGGATGACAGTGCCTTCTTTAAATCCTTGGTTTTCAGACTTACACACAGCTTAATTTTCTGATGGTTCTGGGTGATGATGTTTTTGTAGTCTAGTACTAATTTTTGCTGTCGTTGTCCAAGGAGGCGAGGCACATTTACCTACACCTCCATCTTAACCAGTCCAACCAACATCTTGAAAATAATTCATTGAGACCTTGAGCCAGAGACACTCAGCTAAGCTATGCCTGGATTCTTAACTTGAGAAACTGAGAAAATAAATGTTTTAAGTTGCCAGGTTTAGGGATCATTTGTTAGGCAGCATTACACAATGCAGTGTTTACTACTTTTAAAAAGTTTGCTTAAATTCAGCTATGTAATGAAATATCTTTCAAAATGTGTAATCCATATTCAGTATATGAAACTAAAACATTTTTAAAGTGGCTTTTTAAAAAATGGCTTTGATAAAAGGCATTTGCAAACCCACATGCCAGTATCGGATTTTCATTAAGTTGAGAATGTTAATCATCCTCCTTTTGTTTTTCATTTTCAGATTTGTCACTTTGAGTTGTTCTCTGATAATCGATCGTATGTTTTTTGGTCAGGTGAGTAAAATATATTAAGGTATTTACAATCTAGCCATTTATTACAATAAAACCTCACCCCAATTTTTTAATTCATAAATATTTGGAAACAGGCAAATCATTAAAAAAGACTGCCAGCATGTGCCTTTGGTTCAATTTGTCGCACTTTCTATGTAACAGAACTGTGTATTCCTAGTTCGAATTCAGGAGTACATTTCATAAGGCATTTTTATCAGGTTTGGAAGCAGTAAAGGTTAGGTTTTTTAAAATGACTTTAGTTGGCCTCAAGGTAATCATTGAGGGCCTCAAGGTAATCATTGAGAATTCAAATCAACCATAATACTCTCTTCTTCAAGCATGTGGCTTGACAGTTTAATCTCATGACTGTTGGTTGTTTCTTAAGTTCCCTGTTTTTCAGTCACTTATGGACTCTGGAATCAGATTGCTGAAGTGTGAAGCTTAGTGCCCTTGTTATTAGCTGTGTGAAAGTACTTAACATTAGCTGTTGTTGCTTTTGATTATCTGCTTTGTATGTACTTCAAACTGAAGTGTTTCCAAAGCTTTATCACACTAATATGTGATGTAAGGTACTGGAATCAAAATAATTTTTAAGATTTTATTTTACTTTTTAAGATTTACTTACTTTTAGAGGGGGATAAAGAGAAGGAGAGAAACATCAATTGGTTGCCTTTCACACACCCTCAACTTGGGACCTGGCCCACAACCCAGGCATGTGCCCTGACTGGGAAATCGAACCGGCAACCTTTCAGTTCGCAGCTCAGTCCACTGAGCACCAGCCAGGGCTTTAGCTGTAATTTTATGTAAAACTTACCGTCAAAATTTCAATGTGTATTCACTTTCTTGAATCTCAAAAACCTAGTGTTTTGCAAATTAACAAAGAACACATTAATACTTAGAACATAAAAAAATTATTTCATATGATCATTAATCCAAATTATTAGTGTAAACTATTACTTGGATTTTAGACTTCATTCCTGAGATAATGTCAAGATTCTGCCAAATTCCCCAATGCTAAAGATTCATACTTGGCACTAACACATTTCTGTTTCTCTTTCCTTCAACTATGCCAGTGGACTCTGGTTCAATATAATTTTTTGAAATTTAACGTGCTGCAGAATTTGGGAACATTTTATGGTTCTCACCCATGGCACTGGTACTTCAGTCAAGGATTTCCAGTTGTTTTGGGCACTCACCTACCCTTCTTTATTCATGGCTGCTTTCTAGCCCCAAAGAGGTACCAGATACTTTTGGTGACTGTGCTGTGGACACTTCTGGTTTACAGGTAGGATTTTATTTGTTCATATAGTTAATTTTGATAATGTTACCAAGAAATTAAATTCTTTGAAAAGTAAACTGTTACCTTTTGGAGATGCGTTAAAGATTATGATTTGTTAACTGGGATGATTTAGCAGACAGAAAAGGTAGTAATTACACCGGTGCTCAGAAAGAATGAATGGTTTTGATAGTTCAGTTTACTCAACAAGGATAACATTCAATTTTTAGGAAGTTGAACAAATTTCATTTGTTCTTAAAAAACAAACTACCAAAATTTTAAGTACTAAAAGAGAAGTAATATTCTAAAATGAAAACGTATGCAGTTGTCTTCCAGATTTGAGTAATATGACTTGGATTGGTAATAGAAATTTTTTAGAATGTAATTACACCTTTGACACATCAAACGTTAGGGTTACTTTTACCACATCACCTTACAACTGAAAAATGTGACACTCATTCCTGATGCACGACATTCAGTCTCAGTATTTCGAAGAACAGGTCCAGTTAATTGTGTTTCATTTTAAATGCATTAATTTATTAAAGTATGTAATATGAGAAAATATTTTATTATGTTTTTCTGTTATAGCATGTTGAGCCACAAAGAATTCAGGTTTATCTATCCAGTTTTACCATTTTGTATGGTATTCTGTGGTAAGTATTTTTGTTCAATATAGAAACAAATTATGTAGAAGTAGGCAAAAGACAGTAAGCTCTCATTAAAGCTCATTAAACTCTAAAATATTTGTTTTCAACTAGGCTAAAAGAGAATCGCTTCTAATGACAAAATAACTGTATCACTGCAGTATTCTCTTTTTGCAGCCTAAATATCCTTTTTTGCTGTGCCTTTTAAAGTGAGATAAAATCATAAGGATCTACTATCTGAAGCACTTTCTGGTGGTAGTGTTTCTGGCTATTGGAAATCTCTCACTAAAAAGTGATAGAATATGTCTACTTTAGAATAGATACTTTATGCCTAAACTAGTAAGTTCTTTGTTCCATAAATAAAAATATATTTAAAGCTATTGAAACTAGTTTTTATTGAAACTAGTTTTTAATGCTTTAAGGCTCACTCTAATGCATATGCAATTTGTAGTGATTCACACCTCATTTTATTTTTGGCCCTTCATCTCTTCCAGGTCTTTGCAATAATTTTTCTACATGTGACTTCTAAAGTTTTATATCATTCAGCTTTGGAATTTTTACATTGCTTATTTTGGAAAAATTATGAATTGAAACTTTATTAACTTCAACTTTAATTCAAAATAAATGACTGTTGATTTCTTTCAAATATGAATCACTAAAAAATCACTGGACTGGGGAGGGAAGAAGTGAGTAATCAACTGGGACTACAGACAGGGCAAAGCTAGGGAGTTAATGGCATCAACCTTTTTACTTACAAAACAACTCCAAAGAACCAGAGTTAAGCAGCCTTCCTTGACCAAGTAAGTACACCTTATCTCTTACAGATCTCAGATATACTCTTCATTTAAGCACAAATATACATACACCCTCTATATTCATACAGCTCAAGTACTGAAACCAAAACTTTGTCATTGCTTTATGATCTTACCTTATATACAGTGCAGGCACATATAAAAATATAGATGTCTAACTATTTACCTTAAGAATAGTAGCTCACTTACCACAGCAAATTTGTTGATCAATCACTGTATCTTTTTTTTTGTTTTTATGAACTCAAGTTAGTGTTATAATTGTTTGGTTTCTGCCCTGGTGAGCACTGTCAGACTACTTGGAAAACAAATATGTGCATGTTGTTTAATTTAGGAAGTTGTTTTGATTTCTTTTATAATCTGGATTTTTCCAGTATTTCACTTTTACCTTCACAAAGTTTTTCCGGGAAAGACTGCATTTTTGAAGCTCATTCCCAGTCCAGAAGATTTAAGTATTAGGATCCCAGTAATCTCTAGGTCCGGTCCCAAAGACTTAAGATAACATGCTGGTGAGGGTTGAGATCCTCTTGTAACAGATAAGAATCCATCTTTTTTCCAGCTGGTGTCCACTCAGGATACCTGAAGGACCAAGACCCACCAAAACCCCTGACCTCACAGGATGTGATCTCTTCCTCCAGACATGTACCCAAGGTTCTTGAGTGGCCCAAAGATTCTGATTCTTAGGATACTCATACTGCCATTAAGAGACCTCTTTTAATTTCAAGAAGTTCCAAAAAAAGGACCAATTAAGTAGTGAGCTCACCTAGACAAAAATCTCTGGATATTCAAGATGTCAAATAAGTTTTCTTTGGAATTCTTGGTGTGTTCAATAGCCCAGTTTGAGTCTTTTCTAACCACCTGAAATCTTGAAATGTCAGGGTTTTTTTATTCTTGTATGAACTATTTGAACCTAATTTTATATAAACATGGCACCTCTGTTGGCAGTTGCTGTGTATACAAGGTACTTCAAAATTTGACTTAAAGCTCCATTTAATTTCCAAGTCTGTAGTTCAGCTGGGTAGTTCTTCCCCTCTCCACCGAGTTCACTTAAGTGCAGTCAGCTGCAGATGGGGTACACACAGCTCTACATTCCTAGGCTGGGCTCTGCCAAGATACCTCAGCTCTTCTGCATGTAGCTGGGGCTTGTTCACTTGCTGTAGGTAGGGTTCCAAGAGAAGGAACAGAAGTGTGCAAGGCGCTTTGAGGCCCAAGCAAGGAACTGAACTGGCACACTGTCACTTCCACCACAGTCCCAGCCAGGGCAGATTTGAGATGAGAAATGAACTTCGGGCTCATGTAGGGGCTGGACACAGAAGAGCAGTAATTATATAGCTTTTTTCAGTCTGCAGTAACTTTTCTTCTCTAGGTTCCTTCCCTCAGTCCTATCCAAAAAGAGGACTTAACCATAGAAAAATATACCTTCTGTAATTGGCTCTGATCCTTAGTGAACTTTATAACCTTGTATCTGTTTCCTTATCTGTAAAATTAAAGTGCCACTGATCTAGTTAACACAAATTCTTAGATTTAACCTGCCACGTGTGCTGGGATGTTTCCAGCACCTGCTATCCATTCTGGGTTGAATGTCTGTTTAATGTTTTTACCAGAGTAGCCAGTCTGGACTTGCTTGCTCACATCTGATTAGGCCACTTTGTTTTTCCATGTGCTAATAATCTTTTTACCAAAATTACATAGGTGCGTTTCAGATGCCATAACATAAGGAGTTTGTCTTAAAGTTTCCACTTCCCTCCCTGCACTCCCTTCCCCAGAGGCAATCACTCTTTTAGGTGGTTATTTGTTATCTCTAAATAAAGTGCTAATACGGTTCTTAATAGTACAAAGAGTCTCTTCTCTGGGCCCAGAATCCCCTCTCCAGAATTAAACTACCCTTTGTTTTTATCATTTAACACTGAAATCAAGTTGACATACAGCTTTCCTAATAAGTATTTTAAAATGAAAACATTAATTCAGAAATATGCCAAATTGGTAGATATTTCTTAACATTGAGTTTTCTAGTAATTCTTGTCAAAACCAGAATGCATCAGTACGGGTAGATTGCTACCCATCAGTCTTTGATGGCATCAGTAATGTACAACCCGAGCTTTCCCATCCTCATCATTACAGTGAATCTTACCCAGGAAAGAAGGAACTCCTCAGTCATTGCTGAAGAATGGATTCACACACTAAATGTCCAAAACTTACAATGTGATTGAGTATTATCAAGATAAGTCACTAGACGATTAGGAGATATGGCTCCTAATCAAGGAACCAACTCATGAGGCACCTTCTTATATACGCGTTTTTAGATTTTATCCCAGAGAGCAGTCAACTGGGACATAAAGGGTTTAGAACACTTTTTAAACAGTAGTCTGAATAAGAGTGATTTCGTAAGAGCCCAGTGCTTCCTATAAAAACATTTGTGGTACAAAAGAATAAGCCGTCATTGTCACCCTTTAATCATGTAGCTCCATTCCCCAGTTAATTATCATTGTCTTAATAAGTTTTCCCAGAAATGTTCTATATACCCACTTTTAAGTATTTTTTTGTAGGCCCAGATAACCGGAGAAACTTTAATATGCCGAGATGTTATTTAGCATTGAGTTAGTCGTTATGTGAAATGAACGGGCCTGTATTCTGACAGGTAGTCACCAGGATTCATACTATATCCTTGTTTTCGTGGAAATTACATGAAGCTGAAAGATTTAAGTGGTTTTACAGGATAGACAGAAAACTTGTGCCGTAACTGGGAGCAGGGTCTTCTATTTCAAGTTCGGACAGGCTTATACTATAGGGTGGTAACTAATTTGTGAAGCTAGCTCATGTTAGGGTGGACCCTCCTAGTGAGAACTGCAGCTCCTTGTTTGTATGTACATTTAGGTAGATTGACTGGATGGTAGCTGTTAGGACCTTCTTCATTGCTTTTAAATATTAGAGAAACCATACTGTTTCCCCGTAAGGGAACCAAGGATTCTGGGCTTCTCTTGTAAATCAGTCTAGCATTGAAGCTGTTCTTTTCCAACTCTCCCTTTCACAACTCACTTTCTGAAGCCCCCCTGGGGAAACTCTTTAGTGTTAGATGGTTTGAAAACCCTCAGTCAAACTCAAGACTATTTAACTGTTCCTTCTCTTCCCAAAATTTTCTTTATTTCTCCAAATATGGAGATTCATTTCTCACTGAAAGGATCCATCCTTCTAAAGTGAGCTAGCTTCAGAAAGTGAAAAACCAACATAACATAAGCATTACCTAACTTAAAAGACCTCTTTCAAGGTTGAAGCTAGGAATACAAGCACAGTATCTCCCTGCATTCGATGCAGAATACCATTTTTACAACATTCGCCACTCTGTATTCCCTTTTACATCTGTCACCCATACCACTGTATCCCTAATGCCACAGTTTCTGATAATGCTTTAAATGAATGCTTAGTGAATGAAAAAATGGTTAATGAGGGGACCACACTAGAGGCCCTTGGTATACTTACTGGAACATTACTGAGAGTTAGGGCCTTGCCACAGCAGGCTTTAAGGTACCTTTTTGAAATGTGAACCCACCAGGTAGATTTAGTTTTTGCCTGTCAACCTAAGAAAGCACTTCACTTTCAAACTGTATTTGCTTGTCTCATATCTGTAGCTGGAATTATTACAAGTAGCAAAACTTGGAATCCTATTTCAGTTCTAATAAAGCTAATTCTAGTTCTCATCCTCTTGAGTAGGTTCCTCATTTTACCATTTCAAAAATCTTACAGATTTAGGTTTAAGTTTAAAGGTAGTCTTGGGTTTCTTGATTTGGCTATATTTATCACACTGCTTTTCATAATGTTCTTTGCTTCATCAAAGCTATTTCAAGCAGTGCTAGGCAAAATGCACGTGTGATAAACTACTGAATGTAATGAACTGCAGGTAACTTTATCTAAGAACATTCATAGGGGAACAAAATCGAGCATTTAAAATTTCTTGCCCAAATCTGATATTACAGTTCTTCCTAAGCCAACTCTGTTGGAGTAGTTTAAATGGAAACAGTTCAAAGTTAATTTTATTCATGTTCAGTTATTTTTTAGTGATTGAGCCAAGCTAAGACGGCTGATAGTAGTTAGGTGATGGTCATGAAAAATAGTGCCTTGCCCCAATGGGAATTAGCGCTAAAATTTCAGGCAGGTCAGAGATTGGATCCTGGATACCCAAATTCTAATATAACTATCATATCACCTATTTCTGTGAAGACAGTGTGTTGAGCATAAAATCTAATGTCAAGAAAGCTTACTAATAAGCTCATTCTTTTCCACTCTAAAGGCCTGTTCTTTGATGGCATTTTCAGCAGATCCCAATGTGCACATTATCAGTGGCTACTGCTGGAGAGGAAGACTGTGGGAGGGGACAGACTTCTACCACATTAAAAGAGGAAATTGTTCAGCATCTCCAAACTGCCCGACACTACAGTGGGGCAGGGGCGGGGAAAATAAAGTTGGCTCCTCTTCTTCCAGAAAAAGAGATCCATGCCACCAATCATAATGCACACTGAAAATCTCCCAGGAGCCCAGTCATGTATTTTTTTTAAAGGATATTCTACTGTACTTCCTCCAGAATTACTGGGACTTGTGTGTACACAATCCATTGCTAGTGCTTCAGATATTAAAGAGAAGAGAGGTAATGGAATAAATAAAAGTCCTATTTATTTAGCAACTACTATGTAGCAGGGCAGGCACTTGACACACCTTTTTTACTAATACTTGAAAAAAAAGTACTGTTACCCCCATTTGCAGCTGGGGAAACTAATGCTCAGCAAAGTAAAGCAACTTGTGCCAGAGCAAGAATTCAAATCTGGGTCTGTTAGACTCCCCGGCCAGAATCTTTCCATTATACTTCTATTCCTTTTCCTACAAAAAGGCGAAGACCCAGATGACAACAGACAATGATAGTGAATGGTCAGAATAACCTACTGATTTCATCTTTTATGACAGCAGTACGGCTGTGCTACTGCCATGAAATACTATAAATGTACTTGTCGCGAACAACTGCTTAGTTATAAGACAACAAAACTGCCAGTTATGATTAAATATATCATGTCTATTTTCACACAGGGCATTCACTAAATCACCTGAAAACGTGGAAAAAAACAGCTCTAAGTTTCCTGTTTTTATCAAATATGCTCCTTGCACTCTATACTGGTTTAGTTCATCAACGAGGTACTCTGGATGTTATGACTCATATTCAAGAACTCTGTTATAACAATCCCAATAAATCTGCAGCTTCAGTGTTTGTAATGATGCCTTGCCACTCTACTCCTTTTTATAGGTAATAAAAATTGTTCCACGTTATGCTATTGTTAAGAAAATGAAACTACTTTAAAATTACTTTCAGATTCCTAGATTTAAATTAATTGATCACTGATCAATCATAATAAAATTTGAAACTCCACATTTATTCACTGATAAATTTTAAAAACCATTTGAACTATGTTGATGAAAGTCATATACCACTTTTAACTTCAATATCCTTTTTAAAATGTTTAAACAATTTAGATTTAATTGATCTGATTTAATTATGTACTTTATAGGTTATTTGATGGTTTGGGGTTTTTTTTATCCTTACCCAAGGACATGCTTATTGACTTAGAAAGAGGGAAAGAGAGGGAGAGAAAGAACATCCATCGCCTAGGCAAGTTGAAAGGGTGAATCAAACCCGCACCCTTTCAGTTTACAGAACTGTGCCATAACCAACTAGGCCACAATGGCCAGGGCTTAATTTCTCAGTAAAGAAATTATCACTGATCTTACTACAAATTTTTGTGATACATACATCTTATTATGTATGCAGTTTTGAATTAATCTCAAAATACTGTCTGCTAGTCTAGTTTACTGCTGACTATTGCTCTGGTCTTCAACCAGTCTTCTTAATCTCTTTGGATATCAGTTGTCTTACCTGTGAAAATTAGGGACTCAATTAGATGATATCATAATACTTGAATTAGGTGTTTCTGGGAATGTAACAATTGTCTTAACTATGCAGGGCATTTAAAGACATTCATTTGGCCCTATGTTTGTCAGGAAGGTGTATTAGTTACCAACTACTTAATATCAGTACCAGGGCAAACAGTTTTTATGTAGAAAATTTTATACCTATTAATCTGGCTTTAAACACTCTGAAGTTAATTTTGCATGTGCACATTCAGTCAACCTAGTATCAAAGTTATCTTTTCAAGATAATTTAACATTTTTTTGAATACTCTTATGTCAGTCATTAATGCCAACCATTAATATACAATTTGGAAAATTAGAATCACCTAGCCAAAAAGCCACAGGTTAGATGTAAAACCCCAAGTGTCCCTTTAACTTCAGCTTCCCCTACTGTATAAAAAAAGACTAGAGCTGAAAGAGGCACATTCACCGTCCCTCCACCCTCACATTAGTGGTAACACTGCAGAGAACAAAAATTCTACAGGTACCAAGTTGCTTTCCATACATGGTAGCAGTGCTTGAAGTCTCAAGCTTTTGTATAGTTTGCCAAGTTATCATCTTACATTTTTTCAAAGTACACAATTCAGCAAAAAAGTGTGATGTCTACTTTGGAACACAAGGTGCGAGCTGTTTCTGTTTTCCCCTTATCTCCAAAATTACAAAAGTCATGAAGTGTTACGTCTTGTGTAAATTTACTTTGGATGCACTTCATACATCTTTGAGAAAACTGCATTAAAGGCTTGCCTCTTCACCTAAACTGGAGTCCAGTTTACATTCAGATTTCACATTTTGTTATGTAAACATTATATATCTTAAGAATAATTTGAAAGCTTTCACTTTTTTTTTTTTAACTTCTTATAACTATAATGGTAACTTTCTTTTCATAGCCATGTTCACTACCCACTTCCAATGAGATTTCTCCAATGTCCCCCAGACCTGACTGGAAAAAGTCAGTATCTTGATGAAGCAGATCTATTTTATCAAAATCCCTTAAGCTGGTTGTATGAAGAGTTTCACAGCAATTCAACATTACCTACTTACTTGATCATCTTCAGCATTTTGGAAGAGGTAAGGAAACATGAAAAAAGGGGAAAACAGTTTCACCTTAGGTTTAGTGAACACTCAGGGAACAGACAACATTTATGGCTCTCTTTAACGCCTATAGTTGGTAACTGGTCTTTTCCCCCAGACAAAATCAGCACTTCTGTGTATCGATATCTCTATGTGCCTATCTATGTAACTTGCCATAAGTTAATTTAAGGAGCTGCATTTTTTATTAAGAAAAACGTAGAGGCACAAATCAGAATAGGTCATTCTAAAATTCTGAAACCAGTACTCAGTAAAATGTAGCCTTTATTTACTAAAATATTTATTTCTAGGAAATAAGTGCTTTCCTAATTTCAAGGAACTATGAGAGAACTGCTGTTTTCTTCCACACTCACTTGCCAGAAGGTCGAACTGGAAGTCATGTATATGTTTATGAACGGAAGTTAAAAGGGAAACTCCAGAGAAGATGAAATTCTGAACTGTGTTGGGATCCTTCCCAGGGAAACAGACACTACTGATAGAAATACTCAGATGTTGCTTAACTACACTAGTAAACACTGGGTAAAATTGATGGAACTCGCAAAAACCTATGAACTGCTTTACCAAATAGTACTACTGAGGAAATGTATGAAAATATCACAAAGTATAAAATTGTATGTTAATACAATGCCAGATTTTAAAATAAAGACCTTTAGTTTTCCTCATGGTGTAGTTTTATTGTTTCTTCCACAAAATTCAGATGTGCAAGAAATTTCACAAGAGAACAAGTCAGCAAGCTCATAAGAAGGCAGCAAATTCTTCACAAGTCAACGGGCTCTTGAACCCACAAAAAGACAAGAAGCAAGAATAAGATTATAAAATGTTAAAGAAGAAATTCCATCACAATGTACTCTTATCAAGCTCTACTGCAAATTTAACACAAATATCAGTGTTAATTACACTTTGTCATGTATGATTTGGGCTTGCTCTAAACCCATACACTGAAAGGAAGTCTCATTTCATGCACAAAATCTGTTGTGTGCCTGGTTTCTTTAACAGAACTACAGTTGAACATTTCCAGTGCTGAAAAATATTCAGCAAAGCTAAACAACAGCAGGTTAGTAAGCTTTTGTTTGATGCTTCTAAGTAATAATAGTCATCAAACTGATACTTAGAAATGGTAAAAAGACACTGTTACCTTGATAATCTCATCCTAGTTTCAACACCAAACATTGTAGAAAGCATCCACATTGGTTAGTTTTCTAATTTAACTTAATCACAATGGTCAATATTTAGGATCAAAAGGTAATTGCCCCAATTCTATTTCGACATTTGCCATGTGTCTTCCATTAGTGCGATCATACTTATGCCATTTACCTTCCCTCTTATAAGGTTGTGGCTGAGGGTGCTTCTGCTCTTGTTTTCGATGCCTGGAGTTTTCAATATTTACTGTACGTTGCTTTTTATCTGGTCGACTGAAAGCAGTAAACACATTTTTCATCTAGGTTAGAGTTAAATTTATTTAAACAAGGAACAATTTCAAATGTTTTTCTCCATTAATCTATTATCTGAGCACTCTGAAAAAGGATGTTAATCTGAAGTATAATCATAGTGTAACCATGCCAGATTCACTATTATACTTTTATCCTATAAGGAAAAAAATGTGACGATAAAATAATGAGATGTTTTTATTTTTCTTTCCTGGAAAAATAAGTCCCTCCTCATTGGCTTCATCCCTCAGCAGAAATGTATATACATCTCTTGCACACAAAACAAAGCCTTTTTTTCTTTCCTACGGCTAAAATTCACAAACAATGGCTACATGTACTGTCTTCCTCTATCTCTCTAATCAGGCTTCTGTCACAATGTCAAATAGTCCATAATGTCATCCATGGCCACCCAATTCCCAAGCCAAGAAATCCAATCCTTTTTATTGCATTTGACACACATGTTCCTCTTACTTGAGATCATCTTTGGTTGTTCACGATGCCATTCTCTGGTCTTGTCATTCTCAGCCTCCTTTTCCTACAACCCCCCTAGATGTTGGTGTTCCCCAAGAGTCTGATAAGTAACTCCAGTCTAGACTACACACACACAGTCTGGGCTAGAGACAGTCATATAACCAACCCTTTCCATGTGGATGTCAGTAGGTACGTCTAAGCACAATTCTCATTTCCAATTCCCCTTACCTAAAACCTTCTGGTATTCCTTATGTTAGTAATCCCACTATTCAACTAATGATCCAGCCCAGAAATATGGAAACCATTGTTACTTTCTACTTCTCTTTGACAAGAAATACCACTAATTTTATTTTCTGTATATTATTCAAATCTGCCCCCCCTTTCCACTCATCCTCATCAGTTCATGTCTGTGTTGTTTTAACAACCATCTTAGCTTCACCCTTTCCAATGACTCATTCTTCAGGCTGCTGCCACTTATCCAAAATGCAATAAAGCATGTCCTCAGCATAAAATGAAGCTCTTCATGAGCTACATATTCTATTGTATTCATACCCCGGCACTACCTTGCCTCCCTGAAGTGGCATGTCTTCAGATCTCCAAATCAAAGTTCCCTTTAAGTGGAATGTCCTACCCTATCTGCTTAACAAATTCATTTTTCCTTCAAAAGCCAGTTTTAAAATGTTTAGTTCAAAGGCCACCTCACTCATGAAGCGTTCCCACATATCTCCAGACTGAGGCCACTACATACAATGTCTCTATACCTCCATTAATTTACCTAACTCTCCAATAGCTTGTGATCTCCTCAGCAAGAATTTTTCATGTCTCCTCAGGGCAGCCTCACAGTGCTTTGCATATTGTAAGTACTAGATACTCATTTAATGACTAAATTCACCAGTACCAGTCTCATTATTTTATAGGCACATTACCTTTATTCAAAAAGATACCTATGTCAAATGTAAAAAAATAAAGCTAACATTTGAAGGTTAGTCAAGTTTCATGTTACAGAATATAAAACTGGTAAGTAATAGATATCATTAATTTTAGCAGTTATTTACAAAGCACACACATTAAAACTTGTGGCTTGCCAGGTCTGCCTCTTTGATCATGTCTCTACCTTTATCAAC
>VMDR010004574.1:0-51970 GCA_007922815.1 Macrotus californicus
GAAAAGATTCCTAAAGGGATCCTCTAAGAAGCACACGCTCCTTATGCATCTTAACTATTCAATGTAGAAATAACTGACTTTCAAAAAGTTTAAAAAGCATATCTACTATGCAAATCATAAATGTATTCATTTTGACATAAAGTAGAAAATATCTTGTAGCCTTGTGTGGCCATTTTTCTACACAGTAATATCAAATATCTAAAAGTTTATTCATTTCAAATGCCAAATATTAGTTGGAGTATTTTAAAATTATTTGAAAAGCTGATTTAGCGAAGGAGAAAGCCTTCCTTTTAGACCCGAGGGAGATCTCACGTTTGACGGGTGCAGAATTCCCGACTGCACTTCTTGCCGTGTTTGTGCATCTCCTCTCTGGGTTGGTTCAACAGTGACTCGCAGTCGTCTTGGACAGCTGTTGTTCACGACCCTGACATCACATCAGTTAGCGATGCTTTCAGCTGCAAGCCACACAACACCTGATCAATGCTGACTTTCAGAAATCCAGACTCATTGCTCCCACACAATAAGCAGTTGGGGGTCTGCATTTCTGTCACTGGGTCAGTCCATCAGTGGCATTGTCTCTGCAGTTCTCTGGTCTTTCATGATGGCTGCAAGGTGGCTGCTGCAGCTTCGGGCCTGTGCCTCCATCAAGAGGTGTAGGGCTGGGGAAAGGCGGAAAGGAGGCTGACTTGGCAGTGGCTGGAACTTTTTCTAGGAAAACAAGGTTTTCCCAGAGACCTCCAAAACAGTTACGAGCTGGTGTGTTATTGCTAGAACTGGGTTACGTGGTGCCCCGCCCAGCTCCGAGGAAGGTGGGGAAACAGGAAATAGAATATTTATAGAAATATTATATTGTTATAATTGCCTGAGACTGTGCATTCTTAACAGAAAGGAGGACAAGGAAAGTGGTAGGGATGGGGTGCAGGTGGGTGGTGGGTGAGGGTGGGGCGGCGCTGCTATTATTCCTGAAGAGGAGAATAGTATTTGGGGGGTGGGCAGAAGGAGCTCTGACTCTTTATGTATAAAGCACAGATACAAAAGCAATGCATGAGCAGACTTATATAGTATATCTATGGTATTAAAATTTCATGGGTGGAGCGATTAGGAAAAAAGTGTCTGAAAATGCTCTTAGGGAGTGTGATAATGAAAACAAAAATGTTGAGAAATAGTGACCTAGCCCAAACATGATCCTTTTCCTGAGGTTTTGAACTATGGCTTCAAACAAAATTGGATTCTGTTACTGATGACAAAGAGAGGCATGGATATTGAGTAGAAAACTAACAATGTCTGCTACAGATAAAGTCATAAATTAAACTCATGAACAACTCATACTATCCTGTAACATTGGCCTTTTCTCATTGGACTGTAAACTTCTTAAGATTCAGAACTGTGTTCTGTTCATCCTTGTGTATTAGTACACTGGGCTCTCTCTCTATATATAAACATATATATAACATACATATGTATAATTTATATATTAATATATTATCTATAGTATATATTATAGGATATATAGTATAGATACTGTGTTATATATTATTATATTAGTATATATTATAGGATATAAAAATATATAAAATAATATATATATATATTTTGTAGATTGAATGGAGCAGACTATATTCTACCTAACATATGTTTTACAGCTAGATCGACCACCCTCAAATATCAATTTGAGCATATCACCCTACACCAAAGCCTTTGGTAGTTTCCAGTTCCATAAAGACAGCAGGTCCAACTTGTCGTTCTCATCTCCTGCCACTCCTCGGCTATACATAGTCTGGGGTCCAGGCACTCTGATCTCCTGGGGCCCTGAACACATTGTTGGTCTCAGTCTCTGGCTTTTGCATATGCAGTTTCCTCTCTTGTTACTCTTCTCACTCTCTTCTCCTCAAGACTGTTCGAAGTCACTTCCTCTGGGAGTTCTTAGGTGGTTCCACTTGTCAAGAAGACCTTTTCCTTCCTCTCCAACCTTTTGAAATCTCTCCCTTCACAGCCTAGATTAAGTCCTGCATCCTCCACAAGTTATTTGCAGGGCCCGCAGCCCATGCATGTCTGCATCTTCTTTCTATTGTTTCTGGCTGGCTCTCATTCTTTGGTGTATCTAATTAAGTAACTAGGTGTACCCAGTGTCTTCACTTGTTAGTTATCTGACTCAAGCATCTGTATCTTGTCTCCAAAATAGGCTAAATTCCCAGAGAGCAGGGAATCTCTTACAAGGTCCAATGTAAGTGCTGTGCCTCTAGGAAGCAATGAAGAAAAGCTGGTTCATTAAGAAAGTAAATAGATAAATATCAACAGATGAAAGGAGAGCCAGTAAGTAGTTGGAAATTCTGTTTTCTTTGCAGTTCTAAAATCCACTGCATTTGTAGTTGAACATAAATATACCCAACATGATGGGGATTTGCTCACAAGAGAAAAATCAAAAGGCCTTACTTAAGAGCGAGAAGCTGTCCACCAGTTTTCTTCTACCTTCCAATGCCCGATCCTCTCTGCATGTAAAGCTCAGGGCTCTGAAGTTAACCAGGAACTAGTTATTTAATTTCTCTGGGCCTCAGTCATCGCATCTGTAGCATGGGAATAATATTCTCTACCATGTGGGATCGTGAGGATACAACGCTAGTGCCTGCTTCAGGATCTGGTAACCAGGAGGCACTCCGTGAGTGGCTCTGTGGATGACTTGTCCTACCTGCCCGATCTTGGGCAGTAATATGCCTTTGCTTTACTGAATTTCCCTCTTAACATTTCCTTGAAGAGAAGCAGTCACTTAGATATACTTGTTTAAAAGGTATTTCTATATGCAGAGTTGGAATAAGAGTAGTATCCATATTTCACAGCATTTTGAGCTGGAATGAAACCCTGTAGTTTTATGAATGATGAAAGGCACACCCAGAGAAGGTGAGTAGCTTGCTCCTGGTTCCGAGGCCAGCGGCAGAGATGAAATCAAACCAGATACCCTGACTCCTGATTAGGGCATTTTTTTTTTCTTTCCGTGTCTAGGGTTGCCAGATCTAGCAAAAACAAAACAAAACAGATTGCCAGTTAGATGTTAAATTTCAGGTAAACAAATTTTTTTTTATTATAAGTATATTCCATGGCCATTAGTTAAAGAAAAATACATACCTATTTGAAGAACAGGTTAGAAAAAACAGAGTTCCAGGGGATATCTGATACGTAAGCATGCTTACTGGCAATCTGTTTTTATAAGCCCTGAGAACTTGCTTTTACAAGGGGAAAATGGCACTTTGGGGGAAGTGAGGTTGTTGATTTTTTAAAAAGTTGTTTTATAATAAAAACTATGAATACATCTAAACATCCCACATGCCCATCACCCAAATTTAGCAGTTGTTAAGATATGGCTATATTTGTTTCATGCATTTGTCTTCTTTTGCTGAAGTGGTTTTAATGTAAATCTCAGACATCGGGTCACTTTACCCATATATTCTATGCATCTCTAAAATCAAGACTGTTTTCTTACTCTGCCATGCTGACATTATCCACCTAACAAAATTGGCAGTAATCCTTTGGAATCTTCAAATACCCAATCCATAATCATATTTCCCCAATTGTTTCAAAAATATCTTTTTACAGTTGAACTCAGTATCCAAAGTCCATTCATTGTATGGTTGTTATGTCCCTTACAGTATCTTTAATGTTATTTTTAATGGCAAAAATGAAGTGATGAAGAAAGGCATTGGTTGATGTCATGGGGAAGTTTTATTAGGTTCAAAGCAAGCTGTTTGGTGGCTCTTACTTTGGCATTGCAAAGACCAAAAGAGGTTTTGAAAACAGCGCTGTTATAAATTATTGTTTCTGAGCTAATCAATTATGGTAATTCTACTGCTTTGTTTATACTAGATGAAAAAGAAAGTAGAGAAAGAGATTTTTTTTAATTTATTTTTTGAGCTGATTTTCTTTGGTGCTGAAGCTGCTTCACATGTAAAACGAGAATAATAATATAACAACCCTTACCTCCCCAATTGTGAAGGTCAAATGAAAAGCTGCCTGAGAAAGCGATGCTTAGCCATAGCCCAGTGTCCCTGCAATATGATTGTGCTTCTGAGTCATCTCAGTGCTTTAAAAATAGTTTCTCAGGTTCTTCCCAGACCCCCTGAATGAGACTGTCCCTGTGGGGGGCCCAGGAACACATACATCTGAAACAGCCTCTCAGGGTGATTGTGATGATGATCACATCTGGGGATCAGCAGCTTCACCTCCCTGTCCATGGCTTTATCTTGAGTTGTGAATAATGATACTTCCCAGGGCTAATGGCACTTCACAGCCCTGAGGGGCGGGTACCAAATGGAGTGAATGAACACGAAGTGCTTCCTTAACACCTTAGTCATGATCAGCGTCATAAACACTGGTGACCCTTATCCATTCGGTGGACACTTGACTTTGGGATGGATTAGCATTCCTTAGCTTACTTTGCCCCCTGGACCAGACACATAGAGTGCTGTACATATTGAAGGAATGAGCACATGAATGATGTTATCGAGGAGTTAGATCAGTGACTCTTCAGACCATCAATCCGCAGACAATACAGGAAACTGGTCGGCCACCACTGCTTTCTACCTTAGCAGGGGCCCAGAATCTGATGAAAATGGCCCAGAGAATGGGATTAATGCCCAATAGAATATATCTTCTAATGTCTCACCTCTCTTTGTACACAGTTTTTGCTTTTGGTGAAACATCCTGCCCTTCTAATCAAAACTGGCTTCAAGGGAAGAGTGAGACTAGAAGCACATTCATATGAAGTGGAACCGGTAAAAAGGGCTTGGCCTTTCAGGGACATTTGCATTTCAACAAAGCCCCAAGCCTCTAGAGAAAGGGCTGTTCCGATGGTGGGTGAGATGTTCAGCAGAGAAGGGATTTCCCATCACCCCTGATGCCACCCCATGTAGGTGGGTACCGTCTAGTACAGGGACATGCTGGGTGCCTGCTGTGCCAGCTGTCTGGGAAGGCTACGGGCCAGACTTTCTGGCAGGGACCCTTAGCAGTAGGGACGGTAGCTGCTGCTGATGGATTGGGGAGCTGCCTCCTTGGCCATCTCCCTGAGGGCAGGGTTGCCCTGAGCCGGGCCTCTTGATTATCCCAGATGAAGAACTGTGCTGTGGGAGTCTGATGAAAAGATTTTGAGCTATAGTTCTTCCTCAAAATGTGGAGCCTGGAACATTCAGTTCTGTGCACAAGTAGCAGTGATGATGACTCATCCTTGAGAAGGCACTGTAATTCAGCCAGGACAATATCACTGCAGGATGAAGACAAGATAACAGACTTTCATGTGACAGAGCGGGGAAGCCCTTTATCTCATTGTGTGTCCAGAGGTACAAAAAGGAGGGGACATTGTTCACCCACTGATAGTTGACTGTATGACAATGAATTTTTCTGGGACCTCATTTTAGAAAATAGCAAGTGTGGGTCTCACTTTTCTAGTGCCTGATTACACACACACACACACACACATACACACACACCCCTTGGGCCAGGCTAGTAAAGCCTCATGGGATATGGAACACTGTAGAGTTCACTGGGAGGTTTTCAAATTTAATCTGAACAGGCAAGCACTTTGGTGACAATAAAGCAGATAGAAGCTTTCTGGTGGGTTGTCAGCATGGCCTACAGGAGTGTTATGAGACATGGGCACAATATATAGGTAATTAGAGGAAGATGGAGTGAAGTGAATGGGGTTATTTTCTGGTGCATTTCAGTTCACTTTGGGAGTATGGATTTAAGAAGGTTGGCTAATGCTGATGTCCTGGGTTGTTCCTTTTGGAGTCTTACTATTGCATCTTGAAAGTAATTTCGTGTGGGCTTGTACCACCAAGGCAGGACTAGGGTAGCCTAGTGCAGGAAGATGACTAGAGAGGCATCTCCTGAGAAGCTGGATTTATAAGAAGTGGTGTCAATCAGAAAGAAGAGGGCTGGTCATCCATGGAAGAAGGAAACAAGGAAGGCGGAGCATCAGGCTTTTGCAGTGTTTACCCAGTCGTTGTCAGTGCAGAGACTCGTAGCTAACGGACTTCCTGTATTTCCATCTCACTCCCAAGACCATAGGGAGGAAGTGAGCCAGCGAACCTTCGCCCGTTCTTGACCTCTTTGGTGCTCAGTGACAAGAGGAAAGACGTTCCCACAACTCCTAATAGTGGTACCTGTCTCTATTACATGAGCAACCTCTTATCTCAGGATCTTAGTTCTCCTAGGAATTTTTCTGTCCTACTGAGCAGGGTACTCGGAGCACAATGCTAATCACTGGAATATTCCAGTTTTCTTCTTTAAATCATTTTTTTTTTTACTTGAGTGGTGTCTGAAAGAGCCCTGCTGTGAGGAGCATGGGACTGAGTAAGAGAGGGACTTACGGATCCAGTGAGACCCACTCCGCTGACAGAGGAGGCAGGCCCTGGACTTGTTCGGGGTCATTCGTCAGTCGGGAGCCTGGCCTCCTGGGTCACACTTTCTTGAAAGTGACTGTCTGGTGACAATAGCAAATGCTATTTCTGCCCAGGAAGGAACTGCAGGACACACTTATACTTCCTTTTACAAATAATCGTGAGTTATTTGCATTTTCTTTGTTACAAAAGCGGTATATGTCTATAAAGGAACTTTGGAAAATATACATAAGCACAAAAGAAGAGAAAAATATGTAATCGCACCAGTGAAAACATGTTTAACATGTTGATACGGTTCTTTTCTCCTCACTCTATTTTTATGGAAACTCAAATCATGTTGCACATACTGTTCTGAACTTGGTTTTTTTTATGTCACTTTTCTGTCATGTACTATTTCCTACATTACTGAGTATTTTCTAAGGTAAGGAATTCAGCAATAAAGGAGGTGCGCTTTTTCTCCTTTGAACACTTGCCCCGTGTGGCAAGTTGTCTTGTAACTCAAAAGCGGAGACAAATGAAGGCCAAATAAAATGATGGCAAGTCCATTCCTACTGGCTTCAAACACGACCTGGACAAAAAGGAACAACATCGGACTCCAGGTAGGAGAGGTGGGTAATCTAGGGAGAGGCGCAAGCCGCACTGCCAAGAGCAGATGGCTACTCTGCAGCCCTCCGTGCGGGACCGGTACTACTTGCTCCTCCATGGACATCTGGTCAGTGATTTTTTTCAGTTGTTTGGAGGTTGTAGGAGACACTTCCACCAGGCCTGAGAACTTCTGTCTGTGGTATGGGCACGTGGGAGGCAAATGAGGGATTGGGACCACGATTGCTTTTTTGTCCAGAAAAGCCGTGCGGATGGCTTTGAGAACAGAGGGATTTTGTGGGGCTTAAATGACAATCACCTGTGTGCCCCTCGGCCACCTTGGCCGTCTAGTCGTTCTGCTGCTCAGGTCTGTAAATGGGCTGTGTTTTCTCCATTCAGTTTCTGAAGACTCTGCCAGGCACCCAGTTTTCTCTGCTACAAATTATGCCAGTACAGTCTAAATTGGATTGGGATATGCTTCCAGGAGTAGAGATCCAAATTCTGTTTCTATCTTGTGTAAATCGAGGATGGTTGCTAGGGAACGCAGTCTTGAAAACAGACACCTGCTGGGGGTGAGGGGGTGGGGGGCCCTTGTGCTCAGCTGGGCTGATGAGCCCAAGCTGAGGGCTTTTTAGTATGCATGTGCCTGGGTCACAGGTGGGGGGTTGAGAAGGGAGAGCCGGCAAGGCAAGGCAAGAGGAAAAGCCTGGGAGTTGGGGAAGGTCACTTGTGGCAGGAACTTTGAGCTGTCTGCCCCCTCACCCTCTTCTCTGTTAACATTTGCTCTCAAAGCAGCTTGTAAAATCCCTGCTTTCATAGAAACATGAAATATTAGCACTAGAGGGGCCTTAGAGCCAATCGAGTTCAATGTCTAATTTTACAGCTGAGAAAATCAAAGTGTGAAGAGGCTAAATTTAGGGTGAGCAAAGTCCGGAGCTCATGGTAGAGCTAGGATTCGAACCTGACTCTCAGTCCAGGCCTCTGTCCACTGCAAGCTGCCTCTACAAGCAGTATTGACTTTCCATTCGTATTTAGTATTATATTTATATTTTCAGGTTTATCTATAATGGAGGAAGAATTGCTTAGTCCTGTACTAAGGGAAGTTAGAATCAGGCAACTCAAAGTCTCCAGCTAAGGAAAAAGTTTCATGATACGTTATTAAGTGAGGAAAGCATCGGGGAATGTAGCGTAGTATGAGGTAGAATATATATGTGAAGAAGTGTGTGTGTATGCTAACTACTCATACGCATCATTCATATACGCATGTGAATAGATGTCGATGCATAGCTTTGGGAAAATGCACAAGAAACCTAACACAATGGTTGCCTCTGGGAAAATGGCCGGGGCCCTGGAGGGCAGCGGCATAGGAAGGGGACACATGTTTCACTCTGGACGCTGTGAATTTTACTCTAGGCATGTATTAATTATTCAACAAAGGAAACAGAAAAACATCTAAAGATCATATGTGAGCTCAAATAAGGGAGAAAAATAATACTTGCTGGGAGTTTCTGGAGGGCCTCTTGGAGGAGGTGGCACTTGAGCTGGGCTCTGGGGCACATAGAATTGTAGCAGGAAGAGTCAGAGCTGGAAGATCATGTTTCAGGAGACGAGAACAGCACACTTAAGGTATTGAGTCAGGAATGGTAGGGAGGGCTTGGGGGACGTTGCATGGTCTGGAGAGGTTGTGGCAACGGTTAGGTGGGGTGTAGGCGGGGAGAAGAGAAAGGTGATGAGAAAAGATGGCGGGACGGAGGTTATATTATACTTAACACAGAGTAAAGGGCTTTTTACAAACTGGCCCCTTTGTCTCTTCCCAAAGTCATCTCCCGCCTGTGCTTTACAGCCACAAAAGCCAACCCTCGAGCCTCCAAATTCACACACCTTTCCCACGCGCACACCTGGGCACTGGCCACCTCCTCTGTCTGCATCTGGCCCACCACTCCCATTTTCTTTCCCTCCTCCAAGACCCATTTCGGATGTCACTCTCCTCCCCCCTACTCCTCTCAAAGATGTAAGTACCCTGTCCTCAGCGTTCTCTTGGAATTTTGCATCTACCTTTATTATAGTGCTTGTCCATTGAAATTTTAATTTGCAGGGGGTGGAAATGAAGCTGAATGTGAGGTCATTTGTATGCAGAATGTTGCTTCTTTTTTCTCTAATTTAGGATTTTATTCTCTAAGGTCCCAGCTATATGGAGCCTTATTATGATGAAGTGTAGCCATGCCTTCTGCCTTGACGCGACAGTCACATTGCCTCTCCCCAGGAAGCCATTTCTTCTGCTAGAGAAAAAAAGTGAGGGTCAGAGACATTATTAACTAAGAAAAAAAGTTTTTAAACCTCTAGGCTTAGCCTAAACTATATTAACTTCTAAAATTATCTTCTGTCCCCATTACGCCCTTTAAAAGTAAGTCTAGCCTAAAGCCAATTAAAAGCAGAAATCCTGACATTTTTTCCAGACTTTCATGAATCTGGAAATTAACATTAATGGAACATTACATATTCATAAGCAATGAATTAAACAGTTAAAAGAAAAGGATTTTGCTCGGGAATATCCTGGCAGTCTCAGTCATTACGAACTCGTTTCCCCCAGTTTCTGGAAATCCTTGATCAGAAGTTGACCATCCAGGGAGATGTTTACTCTCACTGCTGTGTATTATAACGGCGATATGATACATCTAGAAAGTACATGAATCTATATTCCGAAAGGGGATTTAAAAAACCTAAGAAAGGGTGTACAGCCTGGTGTCCTTAGGCTATTCCTCTTTGTTCTTTCTCTCCCTGAGACAATTTAGGGAGTACCTGCTGTCCCCCAGTAAACAGTTCTATCGGGACAGGGACATGGATAAGATGAACGGAGAGTTCACAGCGAGCCTGGCTTTGTCCACCATTGCAGACACCATGCCTCTGCACAGGCAGGATCCCCTACCACACTGCTCAGCTGCTTGCTTCTTGTCATTCGCTAATATGTCATGGGCACCCTTCCTGCTCAATACGTACAAAGTGACTTCATTGTTTTTGGTGCTGTGTTGGGCTCTGCCAGGTGGACACGGCAGAACTAACGTAACCACTGTCCCCTGATGGACCTTTCAGTTGTCCCCAGCCCCAGCTCTTCTTTTGCTGTTATGAATAATGTGGCAATGGAAATTCTCGCACATATGTCTTGACAACTTGTGTAGGTATGACAGGTCAGTGTGTTTAAAGAATTGAAATTGCTGGGTTAAAAGATAGATGCTTTAAAAATTGTAATATAACTACTGGAAAGGGCATACCCAGGGCAGGGTGGTAGGAGGGGTCCACCCTGGGGTAGGCAGTAAGGGAGTACATTATCTGTCAAGAATTTAAAGCCAGGAATAAGGCCAATGTGGATCTGCTTTTTATCATCGCCATGTGCTGGCAGTGATAAAATCAGAGCAAATTCTTAGCAGTGACTTCGGGGGCAGATTGCAATTCCCGCCTTTGTGGCCCTGGAACATATCCCTGAGTTTACACAACAGACGAGAAATGAAGGATAATCACATGGTGATGATAGAGACTACAGAGTAGAACTGGGTTTACTTCAGTTCTGGTTTTCTATGTGACCTTTTGTATTTGGACTGGAAACAGTGAAGCAGAGCGCAAACTGCAGAGTGTTATGTTTTGATTGATAAATGCAAGTTTTAGTTCGTACATGAAATATTTCACTACGTTTGAAAAATGCTTTTAAAATTGGAATTTGACCCTGGGTGACAAATATACTAAGTGTGCAGGTAGGTTCTGTCAAAGGGCAAACGTGGCGTGTTTTGCACATCTACCAAGGACGTGTGAGGGTGTCTGCTTAAGGGAGATGTCCTCAAATGTTAGAAACCAGGCCTGGAGTAAGGAAGAAATCACCCACCAGCTGAAAAATGCCTTTCCAGTTCCGGCCTTTATTTTGGGATTGTGTCTTCATTTGTTTGGGCTTCTATAACAAAATGTCATAGACTGTTTCACAGGCATAGGTGACTTAGAAACGATAGAAATTTATTTCTCACAGTCCCAGAGGCTGGGAAATCCAAGATGATGGCCCGTGTAAATTTGATGTGTAGTGAGGACTCAATTTTTGAGTCACAGATGGTGCATTTTCACTGTGTCCTCATGTGCAAGTAGTTAGGGGATCTTAGGGGTCTCTTTTATAAGGGCACTAACTTCATTCATGAGGGCTTCACACTCAGACCCTAGTCACCTCCCAAGGCCCCTTGGGGTTAGATTTCAACATAAGAATTTCAGGGACATGCAAACATTCAGATCATAGCAGACGGCTTAGTTTCATCAAGGCTGCAAAGGCAGGTAGGCTTCCCCCTAAACAAGAGCCAGTGGGAGGGGAGGTGCAGATGGCGTTAAGATCAGGCTCGGAGGCCTGATTGCTGGGGTCAAACCCTGGCCGCCGTCCTCACTAGCTGTCATCTTGAGCAAGTTTCTTTAGTTCTCTGCACCCTTAGTTTTCCCAGCTGTAAAACAGGAAGTGATGATACTGACCACGTAGTGTTGCTGTAATGATTACTGAGCTAACTCGCATAAGCACTTCAGTGTCTAGCCAGTGGTGAGTGCCCTGTGAGTGTTCGTTGTTGTCCTTATCTACTAAGGGTCAGACGTTCTGCCAGGCGTGGGGGGTAGCTTCTTTTTAATTGCCTTACACATCCTACAAACTACACGTCATTATCCACGTTTTGCAGTTCTGATTATGTGACTTGCTTAAAGTTACACTGCTAATCAGCAATGGAGATGAGAATCCAACTGAGACCCCAGCACCACAACCTGGGCTCTTTGCAAACGATGGAGTCTCGACAATTTTATACGTTGAAACCGAAACCAAATCACCTCACTCTATTCTGAGCTCTGGGCTAAATACCTACAACAAAATACCTTGACTTTTACAGCGTGAGCAGTTTGTAAATTAAGCACGTATCTTAACTCTGGAGAATGCTAGAAGGCGCACTGATTGCCTCTGAAGAGAGGTGAGCTCATGAGAGGAAGGAAGTTCATGAAAAAGACATCTGTTGGGAAAGTATTTTTACATTAAAACTGGAAGCTGTCTTTTGAGTAAAACGTCACCGATTTGGGATATGTATCTAAGCTATCAAATGGGCTTTGTATTTAAAATATTAAGGAAATAAAGTATGGGATATAAAATGTAGACGCAATGTGCAGTATTTGAAAAAACCCTGAGTAGATGGAAAGAGTGCTGACTCAGCCGAGCCTCCCAGCAGCCCCTGAGGCCAAACCACTTCTTCCTTGTCGGGGAAGTGAGTGGGTTGAACTAGATGACCTTTCAGGCATCTATTCATGCAGTTTCTCTCCACGCCCCGGGCACATACTGTTTTATATTCTGTTTGGAGGTTCTCAAGGATGGGGGAGTGCCTGGCATTTGGGGAATTCCCAGAATACAAACTACATGTATAAAAATTTGCAGCATATTTATTTAACCAAGAGAGGATTAATATCCTTAATCTTTAAAAAGCTTTTATTTATTTAATTGTTGTTCAAGTACAGTTGTCTCCATGTCCCACTCCCCACTCCCCCCACCTCAGCCACCCCCACCTCCCACACTAGATCCCACCCCCCTTCGGTTTTGTCCATGTGTCCTTTATAGATGTTCCCGAAAACCCTTTATCCCCTCCCACCTCCCAGCTCAAACCTAATCACACTCAAAACTAGTCACCTCCCAAAGGCCCTTGGGGTTTAGGTTTCAACATAAGAATTTCAGGGACATGAAAACATTCAGACCATAGCAGATGGCTTAGTCTGCTAAAAAAAAAAAAAGAAAAGAAAAGAAAACGCTTCATGAGATAACAGAGTGGTTGTCACAGATGGAATTTTAATATTAAAAAAAGAATGAGTAACATTGGCAGTGCCTCGCCCAGAATGGGCAAACAAGGAGTGCAGTGTGGGTCAGGTGAGGCCAACCCAGAGCAATTGTTGAGCATCTTCAAATAATTATTGGTCAAAAAATATGTTGAAGAAATTATTTTTTATTGATGGTATCCTCAACTAAAATACAAGTTAAGGAGAAATGGATTCTTCAAGGAAATTCTCAATCCCATCTGCATTTTCTGTACGTTTGACACCTGTTACTTTTCTTTAATGTTGCCATGTTGATAGCGTTTTTATTTCCTGAGTTTGCACTTTTGTAATTCTTTTTCTTATAGTAAAGTATATAAATCTATGCTACTTTCATTAAGAACCATGGGGTATGTGCAAGAACACTGCATTTGAGGTTCTCATTGATATTCCAACATTAATCCTAGCCCTGTTAGCAAATAAAAAAATGGAATAAAATAAAAAGATTTTAAAAAATGATGATCACCTTGCTAGAAAAATAGGTAGAGCAGGTGACTTACAAAAGGAAAAATGTAAGTGGTCAATAATGAGATGAATTTTAATTCTCACTAGTCAGCGAGGAAATGCAGGTGCAAACGGGTGATGCTGGCACACACTCCACCAGTGGCAGTTGGCAGGATGAGGAAATGAGTGCTCTGGTACACTGCTTATGACCTGTGAACGGGTCCAACTTTGTTCCAGTAATCGCACTGATATGTATTTACACTAAAGAAATAACCACATATTTATACACATTTATTTTTAAAATATCCACCTAGTGTTATGGTAAAAATTAGAAACAATTTAAATGTCCAACAATAGACAATTGGTGAAATAAATCGTGCTACATTCATATAAGGAAATATTATTCAGTCATTAAAATTATATTTGAAGAATCTTAATGATATAGAAAATGTTTATGATGTAAATGTTAAACAAAAAAGCAAGATGCCAGACTATGTATAAAGTATGGTATTCGCTTTGAAAAAAAATGGCGCACTGAGAAAAAGAAACAGGAAAAGAGACCCTAATATCTTACAGCTTTTGGTTTTCGGTGATAGTTGGTTTTTTCCTTAAGGTCCTTTCGATAGTTCAGTGTTTTTGAAACGTTCTATAGTGTGTATGTATTACTTTTATAATCAGAAAAAATATGGTGTATAGAAACGGTACAGAGAAAATGAGGAGAGATTAGCCAGAGTGGGGAGAACATCTTTGGTCTGATTGGATCGGCACATAAGAGAGGGAATGCTGTCCTGCACCAATGGCTCGAATATGTTGAATGTGTTGGATGATGATGGTACAGTGATGGCGGTTCTGGCATTGGGGGCGGGGAGCCCTGGGTGTGGTGGAGGTCCACCCAGACACCAGGCAGAGTTCACATTTTCACAGTGAGTAAAGATCAGACAGGGAACTACTGAAGCCCCAGGAGAAACCATAAAATACTAAAGCAGACACTCCCCGCTGCCCCCTCATCTTGTCAGACAGAACGGACCTGCAGGGCAGAGGTTCTTTCTCACTCTCAGAGTTACTTTGATTTGTGATCTGGTTTTGAGTGTGTAATACATTTTCACTCCTGAGTTTCTTTTCTTTTAAGTTTTCATTATGACTTTTTGCTCTTTTGCAAAGAGCTAATTCTGCAGAACTGGGACAAGGAGAGCCAAGAAAAGTTAGTAAAGGTAATTACACAGTAAATACTTCTATAGCGCTCAGTCTGTGCCAGGCACCGTTCCCTGTGTGTTACATGCACTAACCCATTTAATCTCGTTCAACAAACTTGTACAGTAGGTACTATCATTATTCCCTTTTTCCAGTTGAAAAAGCTGAGGTTTAGTAACTTTCATGAGATTACACAGCCAGTCGTTAATGGAGCTGGGGAGAGTCCGTGCTCTTAGTCACTATGCTATACTGCCTCTGTTGACATAGGACTAAGTTCAGAGAGGTAAAGCAACTTACCCAGCTCACACAGTAAGTCACAGATACCGGAGCCAAACCCAAACTGCCTGATCCTAGAGTCTGTGTTCTCCTTCGTACTCTGAATTGCCTCTCTTTAGACAGCTGGAGTGGCCAAACTTTTTATGGAACGGGCCAGACAGTAAATATTTTAGGCTCTGTGGGCCGTAAAGTCTCTGTTGCAACTTTGAGTTGTAGCAAGAAAGCAGCTTTAGTCCATACATGAAAGAACATGGCTGTGAAAGAACATGGCTGTGTTCCAACAAAACATTTTATAGACACTGAAATCTGAGTTCCATTTAATGCTCACATGTCACAAAGTATTGTTCTTTTGATTTTTTCAACCATTAAAAAAATAAAGACCATTTTTAATTTGTGGGCCACATAGACACAAATGGCGGGTTTGGCCATGGGTGAGCCATAGTTTGGCAGCCTTGCCTCACAGCATCATTAGATCATAGAGCGGTTAGATGGGCATCTATCTGTCTCTTTGCTCTCTCTTTCCTCAAACAATTCAGCTTGGGCCCCAAACATGCATAGCCAACTGAGAAAATATGAGTCCCTTGGCAAATAAAACTGACATTCCTTAGAAAGGAGTTCAGAGACTGCATGAACTTTTCTGAGCCTGCCTCGTGGGGGCTGAACCCCTGACTCCAGTCACTTTTTCAGAATATTCCTTCCATTACTTTGAGAGAAATTATGGTAACTACATTTTCCCCATCACCTTAGTTTTGCGATGAGGTTCTGGTGGTGCCTGGGCAGTTGGCTGACTGGCTGTCCTTGTTTTTGACTCCGTACTTGGACCAAGCTGAGGGCTCTACACCTGTGGCCACAGTCATTATTGTGCTCCTGGGACCCCAATAATGAAAGGGACCAGTCAGGGCAGGGTGGCTGGAACAGAGGAGGGGAAGGGTGCCACAGTGCCTGCTTGGCCTGGGCGTGGGAGGTGCAGGGCTCATGGCTCAGAGGGGCTTCGGGGCTTCGGGTGCCAGGATCATAGAAGGCCTCAGGGTTTGGTGATGTGCAATGTTAATTAGACTATGGTGGGCTGAATAGGTGTTAGGCTCAGGAATGTCAATGTTGCTCAATGTTGCTTAGATTTTTGACTCTGGAGAACACGTATTAAAAGTTGCAAACCAGCATCTTGCAAGCAAACTTTTAGAACAAAACTATTTGGAATTGAGATAATCTGTGTATAAAAAGAAACTGATTTGAAAGTGATTTCCTTTTGTGATTTTGAGGGGGAACCTAATAATCATTACTTGTAACAGTTACAAACACACTGTGGGGAATTAACAGAGAATTACCGAAATGAACTTTTGTAAGAGGAAACAAGATAAGCTAATACTTGAGAAGATGTTTGCTGCAAAGGCAGTAACCTTATTTTTTAAAATACTTTTATTGAAGTTTGATCTACATACAGAAAAGCAAACACATTGTGGGTCTACAGCCTGATGAGTTCTCACACTGAACACACTAGTGGAACCAAGTTCCAGATCAAGAAGCAGCACACTTCTGGTAGCATGTCGAGAATGGGTTTATTTGTAGGGGGAGGAGGGACCTGTTTGGAAGGGATGGCTTAAAAAAATGTCTGGAAAGTGAGTTTGCATAGGAAGCATGGCTTTACCTGAGATGCAGGGGTGGGGCTGGGGTGGGGGATGACAACAGGGAGCTACTGCAGCTTTGGAGTCAGACTCCGGTTAGGGCCGACTTTGCCTTTGCCTTTCCTCACTGTGTGACTGCGGGCAGGACGCTCCCCTCCTGAAGTCTCTGTAGCTGTGAATCGGTAATCTCGGCAACCTCCTCGAGGGCGGCCACTGACCCCCTTCATGACTGGGCCTCAGGATCTGTTGTTACAGTGCCTGTCTCGTGGGAAGTCCTAAACAAACACTTTTTTAAAATGAATGAAACAACGAATGAATAATACATACAAAGTACTCAGTACAGTCCCTGGAAGATGCTCAATAATGTACATAAAAGTCACAAAGTGACCAACTGGCCCAGTAATGCCACGTTTGTTCCCCAAGAAAATTGTCCACATACAAGTACTATCTATATAAATATCACACATATATAAAATATATACACGACTTATGTGTACATAATATCACACACACAAACCATGTACATGTATGTGTGCATACATGGTTTGTGTGTACATAAAATGGCACAGTCATTAACCATGATGAAATACTGGAACCAACTCAAAGACCCGGCTAGCAATGGGGAGTGGCTGTGCGATTATGAATTGTTGAAAAAATGGAAAGCTATTTACCTAAAACCTGGCAAGTGTGCAGACTATGTTGAAAATAAAAATTTTTTAAATATGAAAATATGTCTAGAAGATATATTCAAGTGTATATTTATTAAAGGATGACAATTGAGTAAGATAAAATTTACAAGTGATTATGCTTTTTTCAGTATTAAGTTGCGTAAAGATTTTTGAATTGATCCTCTTTCCCAGCAAGAAAAAGGAACAAAATGAAGCACCCAGATCCCCTGCCAGCTGGGGAGCTCTCCATGGTTCACCCATCCCCAGCAAGGCCTGCTCTGGCGGGGTCGTGGATGGAGGGGGGACCTGGGCGGCAGATGAGTTGCTGAGGAGCATGACGATTTCCTAGTCATCTAAATGTGTTACATTTATGACAGGATCTATTTCCTTAATGAATGACTTGACCACTGCCAGTGCAGGGCCCTTGCCCGAAGCTCTTTTGAGGAGCATGCATTTAGATGGGGTGACATTGGCTAATAAGTTTGTATAGGTTTCAAAGGTACAATTCTATGATACATGATCTGTCTGTTGTACTCTGTGCCCCCCACTGGGGACCTGGCCCACAACCCAGGCATGTGCCCTGATTGGGAATTGAATTGGCAACTTTGGTTTGCAGGCCGGCACTCAATCCACTGAGCCACACCAGCCAGTGCTATTTTTATTTTTTAATTAAATTGATTGGGGTGACATTGGTTAGTAAGTTTGTATAGCTTTCAAGGGTACAATTCTATGATACATGATCTGTCTATTGCACTGTGTGCCCACCACCCAAAGTCAGATCATCTGTCCCCATATATTTGGCTCCCTCTACCCTTTACTACCTCACACCCCCTACTTCCCTCTGGCAGCCACCACACTGTTGTCTGTGTCTGTGAGTTTCAGTTTTATGTCCCACGTGAGTGAAAGCATATGGTTCTTGGCTTGTTCTGTGGGACTTATTTCACTTAGCATAATATTCTCAAGGTCCATCCCTGTTGTCACAAGTGGCAGTGTTTCATCTTTTCTCAGCTGAGTAGTTAGCATTCCGTAGTATATCTGTACCACATCTTCTTTATCCAGTCCTCTATCGAAGGACACTGGTGGTTTCCATGTCTCGGCCACCATGAATGGTGCTGCAGTGAGTAGATCCTGCACTAGGGCACATGTATCTTTGTGAGTAAATGTTTCCAAATGTTTCGAATAGATACCCAGGAGAGGGACTGCTGGGTCGTATTATAACCCTATTAATGTTTTGAGGAACCGCCATTTCCATAGTGGCTGTTCCAGTTTGCCTTCCCACCAGCTGGGAAGGAGAGTCAGTCCCTTTCTCTCCACAACCTCTCCAACACTTGTTCCTGCTCGTCTTGTTGACCACAGCCATTCTGACAGGTGTGAGGGGGCATCTCGTTGTGGTTTTGATCTGCATTTCCCGAACAGCTAGTGAAGTTGAGCATCTTTTCATACATCCATTGGCCATTTATTTGTATGTCTTCTTGGGAGAGGTGTCATTTTAGGTCCTCTGCCCATGTTTTAATTGGATTGTTTGTTTTCTTGGTGTTGAGTTGTATGAGTTTTTGATACATTCTGAATATCCACCCCTTGTTGGAGCTATTGTTTGCAAATGTCTTCTCCTGTTTGGTTGGTTGTCTTTTTGTTCTGTCGGTGATTTTGTTTGCTGTGCGGAAGCTTTTTAGGTTGATGTAGTTCCGTTCTCATTTATTTTTGCCTTTACTTCTCTTGCCTTTGGGGTCAAACTCATTAAATAGTCTCTAAGAACAAGGTCCATGAGTTTAGTACCTGTGTTTGCTACTTATTGTGTGTATGCTACATGTTGACTATATACAAACAGTATGTAACTTATCATTTCAGATCCTATATTTAGACCTTTGATCCATTTTGGATTCATTTGTGTATGTGGGGACAATGCATGAGTTTGTATTTTTGAAAAAAGAAAACAGCTGAGGATTCTACCAGCGTCTTGAAATAAGCGACCTCATAAAGTCCAGAGAACCTAAAACTTGCTATAATAATTATTAATTAATAATAGTCATAATGTCAGCTATGTTTTGTATTGTGCTCTCTTGTTCTGAGGGGGCTTTCTCACAAAACAAACAAGAGAACATTTCTAAATGTACAAAGTCTTTTAAAAGTCCAAGCATAAATTCTTGCCATATTGTTATTATTTCCACCTGAATCTGAAAGCACCCTGGGAGGAGGGTAGGGCTGATCTTCTTCCTGTTCCACAGATGAGGGATGAACACCAGAGGACCAACTGTTTCAGTGTGAGGTATGGCAACACAGAGGACCACCCGGTCTACCAGTGGGTCAGGTGTCAAATAAGATTTTCAAGAAGAGGTGAGAGCAGGGGGTTGAGCGAAGGGCAGGTGTTTCCAGGCGAATGGAGAAGCACAGCGTGTGTCTGAAGGAAGAGTGGGTATCTGTGAGTTGGGATAAGAGCTGAGGCTAAAGTGAGACTCGGATCTCCTGCTGGACAGCCCTCCGTTCGCCAGAAGGTGAAATGGACCACGATGCTCATCCGTACGCCCTCTCCTTCTTCTGCCTGTGTTGTTTCTCTGTAGTGGACAGAAGCACCCGACACCTTTGCCTTTGCAGGGCGCAGCTTCCTTCCCGTCCTCGCTCCGTGTGTGCCCGTGGGGGCCTGTTGAAGGCATCCTTTCTGTGAGAACAGTGAGAAGAGGAGGGAGGGAAGAGAAACAAGTGTTGAGACATGAGAGGTCCTGGGATGGAAGGTTCCTTAATCCCAGTCTGCTTTGAGTCCTAAAGGGGTCACATAGTGGTCACTCGTGGCACTATCTGAAGTCACTCTCTGTAATGAGATACATATAATTGAGGAACCTGTCGGTTAGCCACTTGTGAAATACGACTGAAAGCCCACTTCTATGTTTTACCTCGTAACCATTTTAGGGAGGATTTCTCCTATTAGGAGAAATTCCATGAAATGAAGCTCATTAGCCTTCCATACTGACGGCATGACCTGCAGCGGCCCCATCCTGGGCACACTGTCTGAAGATGATCTGTCATGTCTATATAGGGTATTGCTCTAACCTGGGCCAGAGCTCCTCCCTCCCTCTCCCCGCCAGCTCCATATTTAGCCATCTGCTGAAGGCTGTGCATGGTATCAGAGTTCATCCTCTGTCCTCACTGATATGAAATAATGCAGAGGTGTGCGTTTTTGTAGTCACTGTGACAGGCAATAAAGGTTTCTCCTTTGGCCTCAGTTTTTTAAGAAAAGATTTTATTTATTTATTTATTTATTTATTTATTTATTTATTTATTTATTTATTTATTTCTAGAGAAAGGGGAAGGGAGGGAGAGAGGGGGTGAGAAACATCAATGTGAGAGAAACGGCTCATCACTCCACTGCCTCTCACACGATCAGGGACCGAACCTGCCACCCAGGCATGTGCCCTGACGGTAATTGAACCGATGACCTTTCGCTCTGCAGGGCAACTCCTAACCAACTGAGCCACACTGGCCAGGACTGGCTTCGGTTTTAATAGAACCACAGAGAAGGCTAACCTTGTTTAACCACCCTGCTATTTGGGAAGCCGAGGCCCAGCGAGCTGACTTGAGGTGCCTCTGAACGCCAGAACGGGCTGGGGCATGAAGGTCACTTGGTTGAACAGAGCCTTTTCCTCTGGTCTGACTTTTTAGGGCACTGCGGAAGGCAAAGGTCAGACAGAATTTCTTTGTTCACTCGGCACATATATTTTTAGGCTGCAAGAACAAGTCCCTCCTTTTTTATAGTCATGACTGGGTATAAGATACACAAGAGTGTCCTTTGCAGGCAAAATCCTCTTTAGTGCTACTTCAGATTCCCCACTTATCATTAATAATTGTCTATCATTCTATTTAGTAATTGTTATCAGACAGTGGTACTAATAATAAGGACTACTTACTGTGTGTTTGCTCTGTGTTGACTATGTGCAAACTGTGTTTATATTATGCACTGTGCTAAGGGCTTTATGCGTCTATGCACACTTAACCCTCCCGAAAACCCGGTGATGTAGGCGTCATTACGTTGGCTTTACAGAGGAGGACACTGAGGCTTAGCGAGGTTAACAAGGTCTTCCAAAGTCATCCGTCACGCAGGCGGTTGTTCGGGCAGCCCAGACTCCAGATCAGATCTGTCTGACTTTGGAGACCGTGCTCTGAACAATTTTGTCTCATCGACTTCTTTTTGCAGATATTTAGGAAATTTGGCTTTCACTCAATCGGTTGGAAAGAGTTTACTTAATAAGCAAAAACCTGACACATGTACCTTTTTCTGAGTTCTGGTCCTGCTACGTTGGGGTCAAAATAAAGGTTAACCATGTCTTAAGAGGTCTTAGTTTTGAGCTAAGTAACAAGGGGATTACAAATGCCTTTGTGGGTTTAAGTTACCTGTAAGTCTAGGGACCCGAGGTCTGAGGCTGCCTGGAGGCCGCAGGAAGACCTTGCTCAAAGGTCTGGTGACAAAGAGGTGTCCAGGAACACATGCAGCAGAGTGACCCACTGAGTCTTCAGACAGAATCCCTCTGAACATTTGACACCCTGGCCCCTGTGCTATGGGCATTCAGTCCTGGTGTTTTAAACAAGTAGTAGTGGAAACAGGTGACACAGTGGCTCTCTGTAGGTCCCATGTGCCAGGTTCTCTGCTAAGCCAGACTCTGCACATGCTGAATCCTTACAACAGTTAGATGAAAAAGGTCCTTTTCCTCTTTTCATGTTTTTTTTAAATAACCAAGACTCAGAGAGGTTAAGTAACTTAGCTAAACACGCTCAGCTCTCATGTGGTTAAAAAAAAATGAATATGTGAAAATCATATAAATTATTTATTTGATTAGTTCATTTGAAAAGGCTGTTATAGCTAATTAAACAAACAGAGACTGTGGGTTGACAAGGATAAAAACGTCTCAGGGTGAAGGTCAGGATTGAGAGGAGTGAGTTTTAAAAATTGAAGCAGACCACTAGGTCTACTTTGCAGTGCTTTCTGTAGGACGTGTCAGGAAGATTGCCAGTCGGGGAGCTTATAGGCCTAGACTGTATGAATAACTTTTAATCTGGATTTTGGTCTGAAAGCCCTTTCCTTTGTCTGAGGCTGGGTTGGCCTTATGACGATGCCCCTTGGCAAACAGTCTCTCATGGCTGATCTCATCATCTAGAACTCTTTCACCTGCCGTGAATGAGAATTTATTTGACCCATTCATGAAGTTCAGATTCTGTCATATTCATGTAGTCCTGTTTAAGCGACAGGCATTGCATGTGATTACATTTAAGCAAGTTATTTTGATTAACCAGGGGCCTAGCAGAGTTCCTGATACATAGGTAGCTTCCAAAAAATGTTGAAAGAAAGAAATAATTTAATCCTCTCAATACCTCTGAGAAGTCGCTCCTAAATTTATCATAATCTTGCAGATATGCAAAATGAGGCTTGGAGATCAAGTGCTGCATGCACAAAGCCGTGCTGTGGTGTTTTTAAGTAATGGAGTCTGGTCTCTGATACAGAAATGCCAAGGACAGCGCCCTTTCAGTTATAACGGTAGCCTCTTTCGGGAAAAAGCCTCAAGGGAAAAAAGCAACAAATTTTTAGAGTTCTAGTAATTTCTTTTCTCAGACCTCAAATTCCCACAGAAACCAAGGACTGGCTGATTAGTTGATAAATGAACAGAAGTGCATGTAATATCCGTGGCTCATTACATTTCTCTCCCTTGCAGTTCCTAAACTGGCTGGGATTCACTAGAAACTGAAGACGGAGCGCTGTCAGCTGCCTGCCCCGCTTCTCGGGACGGAAGCCAGAGAGAGCTGTTTGGAAACGTCTCGTTCACACACCAGGTTGCTATTGAGGTCTTTTTCATGTTGTGATCAGAGCAGTTGCTTGTGTTTTTATCACTAGGCTGATTTTCGAGATAAAATCAGCTTCTGCTTCTTGACTGGGTGGAGTTGTGTGTGCACGAGCTGGGGGATGACAGGTCCAAGCTTTCTCTGCTGGGAGCAGCGGGCTGGATGAGTGGGGCAGGATGGCCGCACTGCGGTGGGCCCCACGTTCAGTCAATTTGCCAGTGAGGAAGTGCCCAGGCATCAGAAAAGGAAAAAAGAAAGTCTCAATTTTCCCTCTTCTCTTTCTGTTCCAGTTGAAGACCAGGCTTTGGAGCATTTTAAAGTAGATCGAGGTCTCTCTCAGAGGGACAGAGAGAGGTAACATCCTGCAAATTGCTGCCAGAGGTCCTGAGAACACAAACCCCCTCCAGTTTTCATTCCCTGTGTTGAATGGCGTTTGCTTCAGCCACTCAGGGATTCTGAACTTGTGACTAGGAATCCAAGCTGGGAAGATGCTGAGTTCCATCAAGTGCGTGTTGGTGGGAGACACTGCAGTGGGGAAAACCTCCCTGTTGGTGCGCTTCACCTCAGAGACCTTCCCGGAGGCCTACAAGCCCACAGTGTATGAGAACACGGGTGTGGACGTCTTCATGGACGGCATCCAGATCAGCCTGGGTCTCTGGGACACAGCTGGCAATGACGCCTTCAAAAGCATCCGTCCCCTGTCCTACCAGCAGGCCGACGTTGTATTGATGTGCTACTCCGTGGCCAACCACAACTCTTTCCTGAACCTGAAGAACAAGTGGATTGGTGAAATCAGGAGCTATCTGCCCTGTACCCCTGTGCTGGTGGTGGCCACCCAGACTGACCAGCGGGAGGTGGGGCCACACAGGGCCTCCTGCATCAGTGCCATGGATGGGAAGAGACTGGCCCAGGAGGTGAGAGCAAAGGGCTACTTGGAGTGCTCAGCCCTTAGCAATCGGGGGGTGCAGCAGGTATTCGAGTGTGCTGTCCGAACTGCCGTCAACCAAGCCAGGAGACGCAACAGAAGGAAGCTCTTCTCCATTAATGAGTGCAAGATCCTCTAACCTCCAGGAGACTTCAACCAACACTCATTTACTCACTTCAAAGACTAACAGGGGCAGGGAGAGCAGGCAAACCAGCACGGGTGGATGCTCTTTTTGGGTACATCCTGACCAGCGTTTCCTTTTGGATATAGTTTGCTGATGGGACTTGGCCCCTGGATATTTTTATTGCACTCTGCAAATGCACTCCTGGTCCAGTCTAACCAGAGGATCCCTTGGGCAGCTGGAATGAGTATTCTATCTCCGATTTAAAAAACTAAAATGGTCTCTATAATTTTAGACAATGAAGTGAGTTTTCCACAGAATTCCATATTTAAAGACACAATTTATTTAAATGATAACAAAATGTAGAGCTCTTATATATAATTAATTTTCCCGCTTGGGAAGTCTTCTCCTATATGCTCACGAACACACACCGCCATGTGTATGAAGCATTCTTACAGGATTCTGCCACATGTTTGTAGTGTTATTTTCACCTGAACTACTAATTTTGTCGAAGCCACTTGCCTGCTAGATTTTACTAGGTAATCAGATTTTAAAAAGACCATCAACTGATCCTTGCTATTAATTTTTCACCCAGTTGTTATTCAGTTTGTATATAAAATATGTTCAATAACATGATATTTTAATACTGCCTACTGATTTAAAACAGTTATTGGTTTATTTTTCTGTAATTATTAAAAAACATTTCTTATTTACAATACTACCTTTCACCCAGAGAACTCCAGTTAAGCACTAAATATTCTTCTTTCATTTACCAAAATGGAAGGAAAACCTTTCGGGCACAGAATCAGACTGCGTCAAGACATAGTAGCAGAGCATGGAACAGAATTTAAAAATCTCTTTCCTTTGAGGAGCCACTGCACTTTGCCTGGGATTTCTGGCACTGGTGCCTCTTTGGTTGTAGGCCTTGTGAATGAGGGCCAGCTCAACGTTCTGCATGACGATAATCAGGAGAATTTGTTATTTGAGCTCTTAACTAAGCTGGCAGGGCAACATAAGTTATTAATTATAGGATCTTATCAGAATAATTAGTAAGGTGTCTATGTACATATGTGTGTGTGTGTGTGTGTGAGGGAAATAAGGTGGAATTTATAGCTTTTACTATTTCATGAATACGGAACACCTGTGTAAAAAAGAAATCACAAGTTCCAAGCACAGGGAGCAGAAAAACTGTATAACAATTTTTTTGTATAATAAAATGTTATCAGGGAAAAATATTGAATGAATAGGGACCCCTCAACCCCATTCTTTCTAATGGCTTAAAAGTAATGGCATCAATCATTTGTTAAAGTTGAGAACAGAATTCCATGTAAGTTGAGGAAGAAATTGCAAAGGCTGGCACCCAGGAACATTATCTACTCACCTAATCAGAGAACACTGAGAACGACTCCGAACCACGTTTATTAAAGTGCATCGCTGTTATCGTAGAGCGTGCCCAGCACGCACAAATGGTGGGGCAGCGGGCATAAGTGACTAGGGTTGGACTCTTGTTGGCATAAGCAAACCCAGTTTTCTGTTTCCTCATGTGGTCCAGTCTTCATGGCTGTGACAATGTCAACATCCAATCTGTGCTCCTCTCCACACGTTTCCCTCAGGAGCACCCAGTAAAAGGCCTGGGACCTGGGTCTTAGTCTTTGGGCACCAACGTTCCTTCAGTTGCCTGGGGCTGACGGATCTGCCCTCACCCAGCCATCTCTAGTCCTCCAGTCCTGTGGCTTGTCCTCGCCTTTATGTCACCTGTGACCCTTGCCTGGAGAACCTCTATATCCAGCTCTCCATATTGTGCTTAAAAGCTGAGCAGGCACGGGGGGGTGGGGGGGGGGCGAAGGGAGTTCATCTTCTTTAATATCCCTATTGATCCTCCTCTCTCAGCACACGGACAGTCTTAAACAACTCACGCAGGTTTTTCTTCAGGGCCAGTCTTTCAGGTGGGGTCTATTTAGCTTGTTAGCAGGAATGAATTTCTATTTATTAAAATTGCCTGTCCCCAAGCTTTTCTTTCTTCATTGTTGAAGGGAGAAGAGGGCAGGGGGTGTCTCTGGAAATGGGAAAGCCCAGGTTCCTCATTCAAAGTGAGGGAAAAGGAGGTGATTCCATTCCAGGGCAGGCAGGAAAGGCCAGAGAGGGGACAGTCATGTGGGTGGACACACCAAGGAGTCTTCTGCCTGCTGGCAGGGGCCAAGGTTCCAGGTTCTCTCTGGGAACACTCACACCCAAGAACAGGAATGCTTGTACAAACCTTGCCCAGTGATGGGACCTGGCAGAAATTGAGGCCAATGGTGACTGTCTCCCCTACAGGACTATGAGTTCTTGAAGGCAGAGACACCTACTATGTACCTTGCAGGGCCCAGTACAGGAAAGAAACCATACCTAAACAAACGTGTCGAATTGGAGAGAGCAAAGGAATGGGGCTGCTGTGCCATGAAGTGGGTATGGGAAGGAAGCAGACCCCCATCAGCCTTGCAGGGGTAAGAGGTGAAAGTAGGTCATTTCTGTTGGAATCCATGTAATATATGTTCTACATAAGCCTTTATTTGCACCTGCCTTTATTTATTTTTGCCTGCCTTGACTCAGGCACATGCTTCTTACTCTTCAAAACTTGCAGGACTTTCTGTAGACTGTACTATGTTGATTCTTAACTATTCCAAGCAACTGTATTAAATATGCTCTCATTTACATTAAAGAGTTAGTTTGAGTGGCTGAGTTATTCATCCTCTTCTCTTTTTACTTTATACGGACTATTTAAATGGGGCAGCAATATCAGGTGTGATGAAATTAGGTTGAGTGACAGGAGAATTGAAAGCACCCTGAGGGTCACTGTTTGCTGAGCACTTTGAGCGTGCATGTCGCCACGTGGTGTGTAGGGGGCCACGCTATAATGAGCACCATCATACACAAGGAAACTGAGTCTCAGCGCATTGGTGTGATAAGCCCAGGACATACAGCAGGTGAGTGGTGGCACCAGGACTCTCGAGCAGGTCTGTCTGACTCCAAAGCTCTGCTCAAAACCACTACCCACTTCCTCCCAGAGCAGCCAACTCTATGGCTTTGCCACATCCGACCTCGTGTAGCCTGCACTGAGTCCTCATTTTCGTTCTGCCAGTGAGAGCAGGACCCTGCTAAGTCCCAGAGCACTATTGCTGGCAAAGTCCTCGATCCCACCCCTTGGCTTTTGAGTGTAATTTTAGAGGTTCATTTCATGTGAGTTGGCGGTGATAGAATACATCATGATTTGATGCTTTAAAAAGCTTGGAAAAATATTCTCATTTTCTTATCTCACTTTTCAATCCCTCAGATTTCACTCCCTTTGAATGAGGGAGTGATAGGGGAGAGTGGAGATGAGTTCTTTCATTTTAAAGGTCTGGCACCATGAAAGGGCACTTTACCCAGCAGGAGATGTGATAGAAAGATTGCAATTAAGCACATTTGCAGGGTCATGTGATACTACAGAAGGGACAGGGATTCTGTGAGTGTTCATCTTCAATGCCCGGAAGGCAATCAGTCCTATGGGTTGCATCAGATCAGAACAGCTCCAGTCACCTATTTTTCCTTAAGCTGTCACTCTCCTCATAAAGCAAAGAAATGTTATTACTGGCTAAGATCTCAAGCAGTTTTTCACCAGGAAGGGTAAAATTAACCACAGTAATCACCTGTGATATAAGTTCATAAAGAGTACTTGATTAAACCTGAAGTTCACATTAACTTTTTCAGTCAATTCTAAAATACATCCTGATATGGGATTTGATGCTCACTGGTCATTAGAAAACTGTCACCAGGGAGAAAGAGGACAGATCATTGTGACATATTTTAGAGTCAGAAAGTCTGGGTCATGTGTCCTTCAGCCTCCTCAGCTTCCCTATCTTAAAACAGAGACAATTCCTGGGTTATTCTAAGCATTAATTCAATAATGATTGTGAAAGTGCTTTATATCTGTAAACTACTATTCAAATGGCAGTGTTACTATGTTTTTGGTGGATTCCTATGCAGATACATAGGCCGAATATACTAGATCAGATGAAAATATTCTAGAACTAGGGCCCACATGATGAGATGCAGAAGCAAGATCCACGGGTAGCAATGTTGTCACTCAGAGTATGATGAATAAAATGACACACAGTGGCAACAGCAACGACTGCATTTGAATGGGCACTGATTCCAGGCCTTGTGCTAGGCTCTTTCTGTACATCATCTCATTTAATCCTCCTCACACATTCATAAGGTGCATGTTATTCTTTCTGCTGATAAGAAACTGATGGATAAATGGGGATATTTCCCTGGTACGGTTACTTTGCAAAGGGTCTCAGTTTTACCATGTAATTCTGGTGTAAACTTGACCAGCTACAGAGTATATGATGAATTGTATTAATGTTCATTACACTTGCTAATTCAGCTAAGAAGTTTAGAACGACCCTGGTTACACACTGCAGGGGCACAGTGGGCTCAGCGGCTTTCTTGTGTGATTTCTGTCATTCTTCCTGTGAAGTCTCAGGTGGCTGCTATACACGGTCCTGGCCGGCTTGTGCTGGCCATCCCCACTCCTCCCAGGTCCACTTTCCACCCTTTGCTGCCCTCTGTGACGGGAGGCGAACCCTGAGGACTGCATCATCCAGGATGCCCTCCTGGCTGCCCTCCCCTTGTGTTCGGCTCATGGGAGAGTCTGTCTGGAAGTCAGAAGGTGGGAGAAGAGAAGAGCCGAGTTTTTCGTGCTGTGCCCTTCCTGCTTTGGTGATGTTTATCTGTCAATAGCTGTGGCTCCTCCATTGAGGAGCTCCAGCTCCTGCTGGGCAGCTTCTCCTGCATGGCTCTAATTCTCACTGGGGTCTAGGACAGGATGTCCTCGCTCCTGCATCGGCCCTGGGGGAGATCATGGCCCCCTGCCAGTGCTAGAAGGGGAGGCAGCAATGTCTCTCATGTGGTCCCCTAACCTGGACCTTTGAGAAAAAAAGTAGCAAACAATATGTATGGTATGATCTATTTATATGAAGTTCAAAAGCAAGCAAAACTTTATAATATTTAGGATCAAAAAATGTTAAAGCATGAGAATGATTAACACAGCATTTAAATGAATGGTTACCTCTTCTGGAGAGGAAGGGAATACCATTCAGCAGGGCCAGCCAGGCATCACAGGTATTGGGAGTGTTCTATTCCTTGTTTGGGAAGTGGGCACATGAGTGATCAGTTAAGTTTTTTCTGTTATTTGTCCTTCAAAAGTATTCTTATGTGTTATATATACCCCTTTGTGTGCCTGATATAATTCACAATTTTAAATGCTTTTTAAAATTCAGGTTCTATCGTCAAATTGCCCGGACTTGAATTCCAGCTCTGCCACTCACTAGATTTGCAGCCTGTGTGAGTTAACTGACCTCCCTGTGCATCAGTCTCCTCTCCTGTTAGATGGAGAAAATAATATCATGGGTGGAGAGGATTAAAGGAATTAATACGGGTAAAGGCAGCACTGTGTCTGGTACATAGTATATGCTCAATAAATGGCAGCTCTATTATTCAATTGCCCTTGTATATACCTCAGAGCTGAGAGGACCCTGCTGCTTTGTGGATGAAGAACTAAGACTTTGGGACTGTTATGTGACTTGCCCGAAGCCCCACCAGTCACTGGCAGATCCTGGGCACCTCACTTGTCTTACCATTCATTTAGGTGCTCTTTTCTTTGAGCTTCATGAGTGGAGAGAGCTTTGTTTTATCTTTTGACTTCCTCACTTTTCCTAAATTTGCTATTTAATCCAGGTTTCCTTCACTTTACAGTCTGTAGTATTGTTGCCTAGCACAAAGCAGGTGCCTTTCAGGATCTTCCAGAAGGGCTCAACAGAGGCTCAGTTCCTTAAGTGGGAACAGATCTCTACCTGCTTACTTATTTATTCAACATTTATAAAGCTCCTTGGGTTCCCTCGGGGGGTGATTCAAAGAAAGCAGGGGGCCCAGGCACTGAAGAGACAGTGACCTGAGCCATACCTCCATCACTGGATTTACCATGTTGTTTCATAATTGTGTGTTGAGGTTTCCCTTCCCCCACTGAACCATGACCTTCTTAGCACTAAGGCTGCAAATAGCCCGAGTTCCTGCTTTTGTGGACTGTAGGGTCTAGTTAGGCGGGGATGGGCTCATACGGGCAGATGATAATTATGCCAACAAATCAGATACCTGTGGAAGGGTGATCAGTGCTATGAAGAAAATAAGTTAGGAAAAGAGAGAGACAATATTTGGCAGTTTGTTTTCCTAATTGAGGAGAAGCCTAGATGATGTGGACAGACCTTGTTTAAAAATAAACCACTGCTCTGAAAAACACAGCAGACTTAACGTTTTCTCTGCTGGCCCCAAGAGGCAGACACACATGCTTTTAACAGCAATCAGTGGTCAGCACCCAATTGCCCCCAGAAGTGATAGACTTCACTGGGGATTCCAACCTACCTGCCTGTTGGGTTAGGGCTGTCCCAAGGAATGAATTAGCAAATAGACGGGAACAGAAAAGTGACATGATTAACAGAGGCAGAGTGGGGCTGGGGCTTCCACAGGCCAGTGGTTTCTGAAAACAAGGAAGGAAATGACTAGAACTCAGGGCCTAGATAGGACTCAAAAGTACTACCAGGAGCTTGCCTGCTGGGCACTGTGGAGCGATTCCAAGAATCTGTGTGTGTGCGCGGTAGCACTTGCCGGAGAATCAACCGAGTTGCCGCAGCTAGAGCCCGTCTGCCAGTGCAGTTGGATGAGTTTGCCCTTTATCGCCGTGTTTGCATGTAGGATGTCCCAATCTGTGGCACTTTCACACTGATGGGAAAAGGCAGGGGTGCAATTTACAGGTGAGTCATCGGCATGAACCCAAGGGCAGTTGTTGGATGGTAGAGCTGTTGTCTCAGGGAACAGAAGGTTTACTAAGGATTTTGAAGGAAGGTATTTTTGAAGCCTTTAGAAAACCCCAAAGAAATCACTGTACACATGTACTTCTCAAACACATCTCTTGTCCTTCCTTCCATCTCTTCATCATTTTTCTCTGCGGTCATGTGGCCCTCCCGTCCATCTTTGATTGTTCTAGTACCCGAAATGGCGCCAGGCCCATCCACAGTACACCCTGGACTCTCTTTCTCCAGTGAACCAGTCCTCATTATCTTCATCTGACACGTTCATCCATACAGCACTTTACACATGTCCAAAGTGCTTTTCTGTGTCTTATGGCAATAATTCAAGTATCTGCTTACCATTCTCTTGGTTACCAAGTACTGTATGTACATTGTCCCATATGACCTCGCAACAATGCTGTGGGCTATTATTATCTGGTTTATTTTACAGGCAAGGAAGCTCAAGCTCAGGAAGGCTAAAGGGCTCCTGTATGTGCACCTAAGTAATGCTTGGCAGAACCAGGATCCAAACTCCCCTTTTCCATTCCACCAGGCTTTCATCTGAGGCTCAGCATGACCCTGTGAAGGTGGAGTGGAAGAGACGAGGCCCACGAAGGCAGTGTGGTGTGTCGGGGCCACACACACAGTCACTGATCAGAAAGGGGGTCTCCATTTCCATGCCCTTATCATGCTCATTATCAGAACACGTATTTAAACCGGACCCGCCACTATGTAGTTGTCTGCTGAACACTCATTAGGTGAGTTAACAGACTTAGATTGTATCTCAGTTCAATGAATAGAAAAGTCTGACAGAAGGAAATTATATGTCAATCCAGGCCCCAAACCCTATTTTTATTAATTCTTTGGGTACTACCTGCAGACTCTCTTCTGTTAGTGTATTTACTTCCATTGAGGGTCTAATATCTAAGTCAACATGATCAGAACATTTTCTTCTGCTTCTTTATTATTTTTATTATATTATTACTAGTATTATACTATCTGGTTTTACTATCTATACTATATAACATATATGATATTAATATATTATTACTAGACTCACACTTTTGGAGTTGGAAGAAGGTTGTTATTATGTTGTATACAATGTGTTATATTACTAATATTATGATATAAAACACTATTACAATTACCCAAGAACACAGAGCTGGCTTCAGGCAGAACTAGGGCTTGAGAGCCAGATCTCAGCTCCTCCCTCAGGCCTCAGACCTTTCAGCCTTTACCTTGGAGATACAGACTGTGTCTATTTGTTTCAGTTTCAGTGATGGAAGTTTAAAGGTTTACCCTTTGCTTAAAATGTCAGCTCATTGGCAGATGATTAAAAAGAAGAAGAAAATGTCAGAGGCAAAGGCCAGCATGGGAAAACAGCAACAGTACAGGCGCGGAGAGGCACAGGACACAACAGGCAGCCAGCTGCTCTGCCTTGCCTGTTGTCGATGAGCTCAATAGCCAGAGCCGTGAGCCCTGGACCACTCAGGGCTGGGCTACTTGGTTGTGGGGGAACCTGAGGGATGCTCTCCCACCCTCCACCCCAGTGCTCAGAAGGGAAATCTGTAAGCCAGCCTGCTTGGGGCAAGTTCAAGAAATCATAAAGGAAAGAGAGATTCTTTATACAGATATGTATCTCTATATCTTTCCTCTGCCAAATTTTACAAATATTGCATGCCTATTGTTGCAAACATTAGAAAAAAACAGCAATGCAAAAAGACAATAATAAAAATCACTCTGACGATCAGCACATCCTTTTTTTGTATTTATCCCTCCAGAATTTTCTTATCCACATATGTGTATATTTTTACAAAACTAGGATCATATGGTACAATCTGATTTCCAATCTGCTTTTTCACTTACTATATTGTGAACAGCTTTCAGTGTGTGTTAATGAATATACACACTCCTACGCTGTTGTGTGTAACAGCAGCCTGGTAACTACCCCAGATTCTCCCAACAAACCTGGAAGCACGTTTGTTAATGGCTTTGGTAGCTGGCTATTGAACTTTGCGCTGCAAAAGTGTGTGGCCACGCTCTGTGTGTGTCTGTGTGTAGTAGAGCCTCGCTTAAAGCCATAGTAAAAACCACAGATCGAACTCTATGTGCTTTACATAGGTTGATTTATTTACTTGTAATCCCCCAAGATAAAGGCACTGTTATCACCCCCATTTTACAGACAGGAAACTTACCCAAGGTCAGATACCTCGCAAGTGCCAGAGTCGAGATCCAGTCCAGACAAGCTGGCGCAAGCCCGTGTTCCTGACCATCACACCTCCAATAATGGCTCCGCCTATTTGGTGCCACGTGCTGGCTCCTTGGTGACAAAACTGGGAGGGCCTGCAGGAACACCCAGTCTCAGGAAGACACATCTTAGCCTGATGGATGTGAAGTCCAGAGATTTCTTTACTTTCCTACCAAGTCACCTGTAAGTTCATTACCTAGTTTGAAAACTACCCATCCAGCTCTTCTCTCTCTGGTCTTCTCTGTCTCTCTTTCCTCAACTGTTCTATTTTTTCTGTCCTTCCCTCAGGGCTGTGCTCCATATGGATGGTCCCTGGAAGAGGGATAAGCCCTTCAGATGGAAACAGCTACGAAGAAAACACACCTTTCTTTTCTCACTGTTGACACCTGTCAGAAAGTCACGTTCCTCCTTTGACCAGACTTCCTCCCAGGAAGGGCTGGGAGGGGGCTCTGGGGAGGAAGAAAAGCAGGGGGTGAGGGGGGAAGAAAACCCCCATCCTGCCACAACACAGAGCCTCGGATTTTGCTCTGCTTTGATGCTAACGTCTCTGATTCTCCCCCGTTGGTTCTGAAGTTTGGGGGTGGGGCAGGCAGGAGAGTGTGAGAGGTGCCTGGCCTCTGAGAGACGACATGACTCCTGTGGATGAGGAGCCTTGGACGGATGCCTCTATTTCCCTCCCCTCCAAAACGTGCCTGGTCATCTAAGATGAGGCTCATGTGAGAGCTGGCTGGCCGCAGGTTTGCGTGGGGCAGGCTCAGGGTCTCTTTCTCTGCCAGGACATTTCTTCTAGATGGAAATTCTCATGGGATAAAGTCATCTGGCCTTTCCAAAGGGTCTGTGATCATCTGATTAAACTGCTGTGGTAAATGACTTAAAAAAAAATATTTCCAGTCATTGCAGACCAATACTATTTAAAAGTACAACAAATTCCTAGAAGAAAAAGGCAAAGGATTAATAGGGCAAATGAGATTTAAAAAGGACATAGAGAATGCAAGTCCTATTTTTTATTATTAGATTCAATAGACATTATCCAATCACTAAAAATACAACAACTTTCTGAATATATACTCTTGATTTCTGTGCTTATCTTGCTATGCATTTTGCAGACCTACTCTGCCTTGTCTTTGGACCACAGTTCAAGCAGCCTTGATATAGTTCACTCATTTCTTCTCTGAGGAAGTTCACTCATTCGCTCATTCATTCTCCAAATAAACATCTATTTAGCACTGTTACAGGCCAGGCATATAGGCTGATCCTGACTTTCCCAGGATTTCTATGACACCATAGTTATTAGTTATCGTTACATAATTAAATGGCAGTAGTCTTGCAATATGTCAATATAACGTGATGTTCACCATAATAGCATTAAAAAGAAAAGTTGTCCCAGACCTGGTCTGAGACAGACCTTTTAGTAAGTGATACAATCCAAAACCTCTTTCTGGGAAGAAAATCAGTGCTCCCGATGAAACGCCCATGCAATTTTCTGGTGGATTGGAATGGAATTTAGACTTATTCTGGGAAACGAGTCACCGACCCCCACCCCCAGTGGACTGTCAGACAGCAATTTGATTGACCTTCAAACAGACATTCTGTTTTCTTTTTCCTGTATCTCGTGTGATAATAATTATCTGGCCTTCCTATCAAAGTGAATCTTGAAGTGGGTTCCTCAAAGCTCCTTCCCTTGAGGAAACGACAGAGTACAATCTAACACATGGTCACACCTAAAGAGGAAGGAGGGGATAATTCTGAGGGGGTGGTGGCGTTGGTGGGAGCGGGTGACCCTGAGCAAGCTTTATGTTCCCAAGTCTCAGTATTTTTCGTCTGTGAAACAAAAAGAATAGTACTTCAGGAGGAGGTTGTGAGAATGAGGTGAGGGATGGAATGGAAAGGGCTTGGTGTGTAATTTGGTGCACCCTGTATGTCCACCGTTATTAAGATGATGACTAGGGACCCCTGGTCTCCTTGAAGTAAAACGCCCTGTCATGCCAGGTTCCTGCTTTGCTCCGAACCAAGCTCTGGGCTTCAGCTTGCTCACGCAGGGATGAGACCTGAAGGAGCAGGAGCCCGGTCCCTCAGGGCGAGGAGGGGGCTGCCTGAAGCCAGTGAGTCCGCTGGGCTGGCACCTGGAGTAACCATGGCATTTCCACACTTTCAAAGCTCCTGCGCAGGAAGCGGGGAGGGAACCAAGCGAGAATGAGCTTGGGGCTGACTCTGACCGGCAGGCAGGCCTGCACTGGAGCCAGAGCCGGAGCAGGTGTGAGATCTGGAACCCAGCCACAGCTCTCGTGTTCACCCCACAGCTGTGGGAGCAGGCCGAGCCCCCCACCCCCCACCATGGTTTTGGCTCCACGGCTCTCATCTAGCTACTGTTCCTGGGCTGTCCTTTTTCACGAGCCCGAGGCCTGGGCTGAGGGGAAGAGGGATGCTGCTGTAATCCACGTGGGGCTGTTTTCTTCCTTCTGCTCTCGGTAGAGGAAGCACATTTGTCATGCAGGGAGTAACTGTGTTCCTTCGCCCTCGATCTACTGTTCCCGAGAAAGTGAAGTTCGTGTGTAAGATGCTCTGGGAGAGGCCGGAGGGGAGTCGGGAGTCTGGCCAGTGTTCCCAGCCCACATTACCTTGCGGAGACTTACAGACTAACAATTCCGTGCCATGGCCCCTGTGGTGGGGGAAGAGGAGGAGGCAGGAGAAGAGAAAGAACCAGGCAGGGGGCACAGCACTGCTCGCCCGGCAGGGCACCTTCGTGAATGAGAAAATGGCACCCACTCCGGGGGCACACAGCCCAGGCCAGCCCACAGAGCTTGGCAAGCGCAGCACAGGCTGCCTTCCAGGGTCCGCTGTCCTCTGTGCCCAGAGCCTTGTTCAGTGAACAGCCTGCACGACCTTGACCAGCAGCCCCGATGGGGGAAGACCAGTCTCAAATGCTGTGGAAGGTGAGGGCTCACAAGGGACTGAGATCAGTGAAGAGGTAAAAGCTGCCCTTGGCTGTGGCCACAATGTCTGGTGAGGGCACAGGGACAGGTCCATTTCCAGAAAGAAGCCTTGTTACTGGGCAATTGCTCTTGCTCACTGAGCGCAGCTCTGCACTTTCTCCACTGAGGCGGCGGCCAGACCCTGCACAGTCGGCTCGCCCCTGCTCTTCCTCCACGTTTGGTCTCTGTCCCTGTCTCCTCCCTGCATCGCTTCCTTTGGGCTCCCCGGGAAGCTGCTCCTTGGACTTCGGAGTGAAATTCCTACCGCCAACCTTTCTGCTGCTAATATTCCCTATTTCTTATAGGAAGACGCTGGAGCCTTATTCTGCCGGGAGAATTAGTCTTCTCCCTTCTCCTTACCAAGGGACAGCTTTGTCAGAAAAAAGGAGAAAAGGCGTGAGAGTTAGGGGACGAGAGAATGGAGCCCAGTCACACGCATTTTTTCCCCTTTAATTCACTCTTTTTTCCCCCTTGGGGAGAATGTTTAAAATGTTCATCAGATTCTCATAAGAGTCTATGACCCTCAAAGAGCCACTGCTATAAAATGACTCAGGAAATCCAAACAAAAAGGGCACAGAAAGTTCGGGGAGGGCTTACTAAATTTATTTTATCTCACTGTCTGATTTCCAGCAGGTTATCTAATTTCTTTGAGACCATGGGCATGAACATCGCTGTTTACTTTGCTGCCTGGCTTGGATGATCCCAGAATCCTCTCATTCTAGTTGCCAGCTAGCCGGCGTCCCGTTCTTCAGGCCCCCGCTCTCCTCTCTGTCACCAGAGGTACAATCCTACGGCATGTCTTCCATCAGATCGCCACCAGACTGCAAGCAGCTTGCTCACTGGGGTTAAACTTCTTCATGGTCTGACCCACCCACCCTGTCTGTCCTCGTCTTGCTCTGTTCCCTAGCCAGCTGGTACTGCCTACCCGTGGGCACCGTGACCATCTGCCTCTAGGTCATCACTCGTAATATCCTGTCACCCCTTTCTGCAGATCTTTCCCATTGTTTAAGGCCAGCCCTTCAGGGGCAGGGTGCCCTGCTTCTGCTCACAGCACCCTTATTTCCCCCATCACAGACCCCATGACTGGGTACTGGAATTCTCACCTGCCCTGTCTGTCTCTCCCACTGGTGTTACTCAGAACAGGGCCTGTGTCTGGCCAATGTTCTCAACATTGCCTGGAACTTGGTATGTGCTTGATAAATGTCGGATAAACAAAACCTTCTCTGACAACGGTAGTGCATTTTGATACTGAATTTCCCCAAACTTCTACCCTATGTGTCGTTTCTACCAGTGACTGATGATCAGAATTACTGGGGGAGTTCTTAGGAGATAGAAATTCTCAGAGCCCTGTTACAGCCGCAGAATCAGCCTCTGGAGGGTGGGGCCCAGAATCTGTATTTTTACAAAGTTCCGCAGGCGATTCTGATAATCTGGAGTTTGCTTTATATGGGCTGCTCTCAAACTTTTTGGTCTTGGGACCACTTTACACTCTTAAAAATCATTGAAAAACCTGGAGTTTTTGTTGATGTGAGTTCTAGCTATTCATTTTAACCAAATTAAAATTATAACAGATAAATGATCACAAAATATTTAGACATTAATTCATTTAAAGTAACTATAATAAATTCACTAAATGTTAACATAAATAACACATTCTTAAGGGAAAAATAGCTATATTTTCTTAACCAAAACATTTTCATGAGAAGAATACCATAGTTTTATATTTTTGAAAATTGCTTTAATGTCTAGCGATAAACCGATGACATTCTAGTGATATCCAGAGAGAAGCTGGATCACACATCTGCTTCTGCATTCAATCTGGTAGAGTTTGCAAAGTACAGTTTTGGATGCACTATTTGAAGAAGATTTGGCTTCACACAGATATGTACTTAGAACAACGAGAAGCATTTCAATAGCCTTTTCAGATAATTGTGGATATTTTTCTTTGATAGTACTCCAAAAATTGATGTTATAGTTTCTTAATGGCTAGTTGCAATGTGGAACTGGATCAATAAACTTTTTGAACTCTATACACTTGTAGAGAGTAAGTGAAATCGACAAGTGAGGCCTTAGTATTATTATGAAAATAGTTTTGACCTCCTGGTCCCCCGAAAATCTCGGGGAGCCCCGCTTTGAGAAGAGTTGCTGTGCTCCACAGCACTCATCACTCATATCTGGTTCTCAGGTGGCTTTATATTCACTCATTCAACAAATATTTGTTGAGTGCCATGTGCCAGGCAGTGTCTTAACCTTTGGGGTTCTAAATGTAACCGATCCCACAACCAAATTATTGAAGACCGAAGCCCCAATTTCAGGGTCGCCTCTAGTTTCAGGGTTGCTGCTGGGTTATTTTGACACCTTTGTGTAAACTACAAAAAATCACTTTCTCTGAAGAGATGCATCTTATGGGCCCAGCACTGCTGCAAGCAGAGCCCCCTCCTGCACTGAACAAGGCTCGGTGAGAGGGAGTGTGGCAAAACTGCAGCTACCACTCACTCATTGGCTGAGCTTGTTCATGCAGTGAGCAACCTGTGCAACTGCTCGTGGTAGTCTTATGTGTTTTCTATTTCGCTTGTTCTCTAAGCTGGTGAGTCTCAGAGCCAGAACTGGAACGCAGGCAGTGAAGCTTCAGAAGGCTCCAGTAAGTCTATGACCTTAACCTTAAGACTATGCAACTCCTGACGCATAGTGGACTCTCACCAAGTGGCAGAGGTGTGGATAGTAGCTGATAATACTACATCCCCTTAGGATTAACAGATTTTTAAAACAAATTTATGCAGATTTGGTCCACTTGGTGCTTCCTAAAGACAAGAGAAAGTCTAAGTTGACTATTTTGTGCCTTCCGGTCATGGGGATGTAAAGTATAGCATAAGGAAGATAGTCAATAATATTGTAATAACTATGTACAGTGCCAGGTGGGTACTTACAATATCCAGGGGCCACTGTGTGAAGCTTACGGTGATCTAACCTCTAAGCTGTACATCTGAAACTGACACAAAATAATATTGAATGTAAGTGGTAATTGAAAAGAAAAGCTAAGTTGACAAAAATTGAACTTCTCTCCTAGGGGTACCTATGCACAGTTAACTTAAGCATACACATACATTCAATAACTATTGCTGTCCACTTTGGTGTTATCTGCCAAACCTTTGTCACTGGGGCACTGATGAACCTCTTAGTCAAAGGGCATCATTATTATGGTCACTGACCCTGTCTTCACCTATGTCAAATGCTACTGGTGTTCAAGTGGAAGAGAACTAATTGTCTATTAGATTTATTAATGAAGCAGTGACCTTATGAAGAACAGTTTTAGCCAAAGGCTGTTGGCAAAACTTTGGCTGGGGTGCGTGCCACAGAGAATTTTCAGTTGTGGTCTAACTGAAATGTTAAAAGAACAGCGTCTTCCTACACTGTATTTCTATAGATCTCTTCACTTCATTCAGTGATATTTCAGCTCTTGGCTGCTACCTGAGTCTGTCCAAAGATGGGGGATGCGGTTCTTCAGGTATCTTGGCTGCAGTTGCCTTCCAATGGGGCGACGCACTCTTCAGTGGTGAGCAGCTGGGGTCCGGGGAAGTGCCTCACCACTTAATCAAAGTTCGCACGTGCAGCCCTTCCTGTGCCTGTGTGCAGAGCTCTGTGAAAGCAGGGGGCCCAGCCAGTACAGACAGCTTGACCATGACCCAAAGGCCCAAGGATGTGGTTGGTGGGGGCTGGGGGAGGGAGTGAGACAGGGACAGAAAGGCAGGTGAGTTTTTCAGTGTTCCAAGAACCATCTGAACAGAGATTAAAGCTCTGTGAAGGGACCAGGAAGAAACTAAACAAGGCCTGGGAAAATCAGGCTGGGGCTGGAGCTGCATGTGGCCTTGCCACGACCCTCTGCTGTCCCTGGCACAGTGTCTTCAAACACCAGAGGAGGTGATGTGTCTCTACAGCCATGGAGGTCCCTTCTGGTGCCCTGAGCTGGTGTCACAGGACTTCGAGTTTCGTGGGTTGAGAGCAATTAAAAAAAAATAACTAAACACCTTTTTCTGTCTCTCAATAAGCAGGGAAGAGGGTTACGGAAACAGTTTATTTTGGAACCTAATCCTACATACAAAGAATAATAAGATAAAATTGTCCTTTTATTACTTTCCAAATATGTGTCTTTCAGCCTTACTGGATATTTAACATGCTTTCCTATGATGTTTTATACATTTTCATCAAGGGCATATGGCATAAAAGTTAAAAGCCTAGTTTTAGCATTATCGGATGGATCTGAGTTTAAGTTCTTTCATGGCTATTTGTCAGCTGTGTGACCAAAGGAAACTCATGTAGCTTCTCTAAACCCTGTTTTCCTAAACGTGAATTAGAAATAACACACGTACCTCTCCCATGGAATTTTGTGGGGAGTGAGTGCTATGAGAGAGTGTTAAGAGCTCAGCAATGGGTCTGGCGCGTAGTAGACATTTGTGCGCTGCTCTCCCCACCGTCACCATCACCACCGCCACCTGTGGAAGTCGGAAAGGACAGAAAGAACCAGCCCATTTTACAAATAGGAAAACCAGGGTCCATATTAACTGGCAAGGAAGAGAGCTGAGTCTCACCTAGCTCATTGACTAAGCTGTCCCCAATCACTAGCTTCCTTTCTCCATTGCTAATATCAACCACAAAAACATCCCCACTCTCTTGGAAGACTGTGGGAGTGTAGGGAGGGACTTTTACTCAGTGGTAGCATCCAGGACGGAGATGTTCCTTTCCACATGCAACCAGAGAGGGGGTGCCCAAGGCTGAGTGTGAGTGTGATGCGGTGTGCTGTCTGGCAGACAACCCGGGGGAGGGGGGGGATGAGGGGTGGGGCCAAGATGATTCTGTTCTCCCTGGTTGGCTGAGCACAGCAACCTGCCTTTAGTGCCGAGTGCCTGGTGAGGATAAACCTTTGTTTATTTCTCCTGGTATCATCTGGCTTGGAGCTAGAAATGTTGTCATTGTGTTTTGTTTTATTTGGTTTTTAAGGACAAGGAGGGATGAATGTAGGTTTGGGGGCGGGAGTGAGGGAAAGGCTCTGAGTGTAAGTATTCAGATTGCAGATCTATCAGTTAGCTGTTGTTACGTAGCACATCACCCCAAAGCTCAGCCGCGTAAAGCAATAAGCATTTACTGTTGCCTATAATCTGTGGATCAGGTGGGTGGTTCTACCAGTCTTGGCCGGACTCACTCATGCATGTGGTCAGCTGGCAGGTGAGCTGTGGCTTACTTTTGCTGATCTTGGCTGGGACAACAGAGACAATTAGTCTTTGCTTGATGAGATCTCTCATCCTTTAGCAGGACAGTCCAAGCTTGTTCACATGGGGGCCTGGCAAATTTCCAAGAAAGAAAGAAAAGTGTACAAGGCCCCTTAGCTCCGGGATAAGAACCAGCTCTCTGTCACTTCTGTCATATTCTATTGGCCCAGGCAAGTCATAAGGCCGATCCAGAGACAAAGGGTGGGGATATGGTCCCCAACTCTTTATGGGAAGAACAGTGGACTAACATTGCCAAATGTGTGGACACAAGGAGGGGGGAATATTGAGGCCATTTTTGTAATCTATCTACCACGTCAGGTCTTCCAAGTTCTCAGGAGAGGCCGGAAACCCAGGTCTTTATGTGAAATCACATGAGTTTTAAGTATTGTCAACTGATTTACAAACTTTTAAGGCAGTGGTATGGCAGCACTCCGTGGGCCAAACAGATTCTGTCTGAGCTGGATGTGGTTTGTGGGCCATCTGCCTGCACCCTCTGGGTAAATTATTTGTTCTCGTTTCCACAGTAATTCACCAAGAAGGAGATCTGAACCTCGGGCTGTCTGGCCTCTGGGCCCACATTCACTCAGCAAACATCTGCACGCCTTCCAAGTATAAGGCTTTGGCAAACAAAGATGGATAAAGCAAAATTCCTCCTCTTCAGGAGTTTCTGGTCATAAGTGGGAGGCAACATGTAAACGGTTAATTCACGTGATTAAGCGCGATAGATGTTTGTTAGTGGGAAACACTCTTTCTCACTCCTAATCCTTCCTTCCTGTGAAGGGAGCTTCATTAATACAGCCCTGGGTCTCCTCTCTCTCTCCCTCTCTCTTTCTCTCTCTCTCTCTCTCTCTCTCCCCTTTTATACATTCCATACCGTGGAGGTGAGGAACCTGAACTCATTGGTAAGTTGTAAGTTTAAGGAAACAATTGGGTATGTTCAGCTCAGATCTTCTCTGTATTCTCTTGGGGCTGGACCTGGCCAGGGAGAGCATGTGTCCGCCTCTGGTCCACCAGGTTGCCAGTCCTCCCAGAGTAGGCCCTTCGGCACCAGCCACTCGCCAGCCCCTGCCCCGCATGAACACTGCTGAGAATGGGTGGGAAACCCGCCTATTATGGATTCAGGGAGCAAGCTTATTTAGCTTTCACGCTAAGCTATGTCTTCCCACTAGCCTTATCAGGAACAAAGGTGACACCTTGGCCTCCAGCTTTCTCTTCTATTTTATTTCTTAACTTGTTCAGGATCCAGATAGGGAAGAGAAATGTTATTTATTGAGGAACAGCTTCAGAGGCCTCACTGGTGCTCTGATTATAATTAGAAAATATATATATCTACAAGCCCTCTATAGGTATGCCTATATATAGATAGCCTATACATATAGCCCACATAGAGACATATACACACACATATGCATACGTGCCACTGGGAAGGGTCTGACTGCTTGCACCCTTCAACAGGCTGCCTCCCGTAACTTGGCCTTGAGTTTGAGTGTACCCAAGTGGGGATGTGAGTCTCACACTCAAGCAAAGGAAACAGTAGTGTTCTTAACCCACATAAAAGCTGGCAGGAAGACGTGGAGCGGCGCTTCCTATCCCATTCCAGAATTACCCGTTACATTTTGGTGCATACTTTCCTTGTAGGAGTCTCTCCCTCAGCATCTGCTCCTGTCCCACTCCAGTTTCTGTTCCCATGTTGTAGCGCCTGCACATCCGTAAGCGAAGGGCCTATGTTTCCCAGGAGAAAATAGGTTTGATTTCAAAGGACACTTTAGGCTGCCTTCTGTGTCTCAGAATTTCAGGAGTTTATTCACTAAGAGGGTCCTGAGCACCCACTATCTGGTGGAAGCTGTGCTCAGTGCTGGGGAAATGACGGAACCTGGAGCTACCTGATTCCTGCCATTGGGGAGCGTCCACCTTGGAGGGAAATGTGAAGCCAAGAGGGGGAAGCGAGGGCCCTAATTATGCCACAGCCCAGGGCCACGGAGTGCGTAGATCCTGGGGTTCGTAGTAAGAGGCTAAGGAAGAAATCTCAGTGAGTGACCCTCTCATTTCTTCTGACAAGGTTTTTATTTCGCAATGTTCATTTTCCTCCTGTAGCGCTCCAGGTCTGCTGTGCTGTGAAGGCAGCTTGAGGGGAACCGTCTGCCGCTTCACGTATTTTCCGTCTGTCAAATGAGAGTGGAAGATCTCAGGCTGTACAGGCCGGGATACCACCTTCCTTAAGAGCTGCAGCTAGAAGCTCGCCCACGTGCCCTCTCCAATTCTCTTCGCTTTCCTCCTTCCTTTCGTGCTGCAGCCAAGAAGTGTAGGAATTTAGTCCAATGGAAGGCATTGTATTTTTCTCTAGCTGTTTGGCAAGATAAGCTTGAGAGCAAAGCCACATCAAAGAAGGAGGCTGCTGTCACCATTTAGTATCTGCAGTGCACACCAGTCAGTGAGGGCCCGGGTTTCCATGAGCACCAGTGGCAAGGTCGGAGACGGTTAATAGTTTCCATTCACAAAGACAACCGTGATCATCTTACAGTGTATGCGTAATAATCCCCATGACACAACATTACCCATGTCCCGTCATGTCGACAGATTAGTTCTGGGCCCTGAGTAAACTTTGGGCTAATCACCTCTGTAATGACCGAGACCAGCAGACAGTCTCTGGGGAAGTAAAAGTCAGGTGACCTGAGTTTAAAACCCCAAGTGACCTCGGGCAAGTTATTAACCTTTTAAATATCAGTTTTCTGTCCTGTAAAATAATAATTTTTTTACTGGATGAAATAGCAATAGTAGACACCTTCTACTGCAATGAAGATTAAATGAGGTAATGTACTTAGCGCACAGGTGGTTCATACGGAGACACGGTAAAAAGTCCACCTCTTTCATTTCTGGGACATCCTCGGTCTGGCTGGTGACGAAGAAATAAAAGGGGTGGGAAGATGCGCCCCTGGCCTACCATAGGTCACCCACAGTGCACAGGATGCACGTTGCGGCCAGGTTATTGGAATGTTTCCTATCCAGTAGAGTCTTAGTGGATCGAGGGGAGGCCTCAAACAAGCTGGGGCACAGAGCTGCTGATGCCTTTTCCTGTCCTGGATGCAGCAGGTGGAGGCAGGGCTCCTACTGACCTGACACACCTGGATGAGGCAGGAAGAACCTGGGCAGGAGAGTTTGCCTTGCGTTACCACTTTTATAAAAGACCCACGTCAGTGCTTGTTTTGCTAACTGAAAGACATCAGAAGAGGGTTTTCAATTTTATGAAAAAAGGCAAAAAGTGAAAGCAGTGTTCAGTGTGTTTGGCAGCAGCCATTCTAGAAGCAGAGGCACCCCCAGCAGCGAGAGAGGCCCCGCCAAGCTCCTGCCCCCGGGAGCTATACTCAGCATCTCAGCATCAAGCTGCCCAGGCTGTGAACTGTGTCTGTGAGCATCTGTGCTCTATGTCGGCTCATTTTGTACATCCCTCAGCGAGATGTGTCCTAAGGCGATTGCTTTTTTGCTTTACACCCTTTCAGTTATGACAGGTTTCATGGGAATGCTCTACTTTCCGATAACAGGGGAAACCTGTATTTCAAATACTTTAGGCCACAACCTCAGCAGGAAGGAGATCCCCACAGGCATCTTGAGGGGAAGGCTCTGAGGTCGAGTTGTTGGAGAAATGGCGCAAGGGAGAGAAAACCAAAACCGAGAAGGTTTGACTCACATCCCCTCCCTCTGCCCATGGTCTTCTTTCTCGTACCTCCTTGAAACGGGGCAGGAGACGCTACCTGGCTGGGCTGGGGCTGTTTTGGAAGGTGAGTACAGCACACGGTGGACCCCTCATCTAGACCCTTGTCTACCTGGGGAGACAACCTTTTCTCAGGAAGGGGATGGGCCCAGGAGTGCACGGAAGTGCTCACTGGCGCTTCTGCTCTCACAAAAGCAGGGCGTTTCTGAAGGCCACCCTACAGGGGGCCGGGAGCTGCTTTTAGCCCCGCAGGGTGCTGGGGGGCGGGGACCAAACGGCAGTGCTTGAAAGAACGGGACAGCTCTCCTCCTCACGCTGATTCAGGCTGACTTTCACAGTTGGACTCTACTGAAAGCCCTGAGAGTGGGTTGCCATGGCTTTGCTGCTTTTCACAGGGAGTCAGGGCTCGTTTCATTTAGGGCTAAATGGCTTCCCTCAGGCCCTTCAGCTTTTAGCAGCTGCGTTTGGATTTTTATCTTCTCAGGAGACTGGGGTGGTGAGGAGTGGTAAGGCTGCAGACAGGTGTGTGGGGGGGCATTGGGAGGTGGGTGCATTTGATTTGAAAGAATTTATGCTTTGTCCACAGACGAGAGGAAGGAAAGGGTGGTGGTCAGGAGAACGGGCTTTAGAGTCAGCATTTTCTGAAGCCCAGCTTTGTCATATGCCACCTATGTGACCTTAAGCAAATGGCTTAACCAACCTCTCCTAGAAGTGGATCCTAACTGGGTGCACCTCACAGGATGCCAGTGTGCCTTCCCAGGGTTAAATGAGCAGATGGGTGGCCCTCGGGAGGCTCCCAGGTCTGGTCACTCACCTTTTCTCAACAGCTCCCAGCATAAGGCTGGGGATGGGGGGGGGGGTCACACCATCCTAATTTTCCAGAGGAGGGGACGGAAGCAGGAGCTCAAGGACTTCCTTCCCTGGCTTTTAAGACTGACATGTGCCTGCTTCTCTGACTGCCGCTCCCTTTGCTGCCCAGCCCAGGCCTGCCTTTCACTGTCCCCTCTCTTCACCACACTGTCCCCCGGCTTTTCATTAGACCAGCTCCTTCTCTTCCTCTGGGTTGCAGCCGGACCTTGGGAGCCTTTCCTAATTGTCTTGATCAGCTAGCCTAGCTATGGATTGATGTCTATCGCTTTATTTTCTCTAATGCTTCATCATTATCTGAAATTATTTTTTAATATCTTTAAACAACTCATCACAATCTGAATTATTGTGTTTATTATCCATCTTCCCCGACTAGAATATAAGCTCCTGTGTTTCCTGTGACATTACCCAGGTTTATCCTGATCTTGGGGACCCTCCACAGCCCATGGGTAGGATTTGGGCTCTATGAATCTGGATAGAAAAGAATTCCATCTTTGTTTTCACCAGCCCATAGCTGAAACTTAGCGTTTCCTTCCATCATGAATGTTGGCAGCAATCACAGTTGTGTGAACTGTACAGAGTGTGTCCTTTGTCACACTACTATTTTACAGATATATGGACACGTCATTTATGCTGATCATTAATATGGAGTCACAGTACTGTTTAGAGCCACTGCTAGGTCTTGTTATTTAATGCAGTTTTAAAGAAACACACAGGGTGGCACAAAGGCAGGTTTACAGTTGTTCATGTCAAAAATAATACCACAATTAATAAAAGTACAAGAGTAAACAGTTTCACGTACTCACAACAGTAAACCTACTTTCACCCCACCCCATATGTTACTGTATCACAATTTTAAAATATTTTGGGAGCTATTTCAGTACATTTGGTTTTTAAATAATCCTCTGTATGTACTTTACGCATTTAAAAAGCATTAACCCAGGACACCATTCAACCCATACTAGCCCTCTCCCCCCATCTCCCAAGCCAGCAATGGTGGGTCGAGTTCCCCTCGTGTTCCCATGTCTCCTACCTCCTCTGCCATCTACTCTCTCAGACCAACTCTTCTGCCTCCCTTCCTCTTCCACTTTTAAGGGCTCATGTGACAATCTTGGACTCCCCAGATAATCCAGGGTGATCTGGACAATGCACACCGCACGTGCCAGAGCGACACCCTTCCCCCACCTACTTTCCTCAGGTCACATCGGAAACATTTAAGTCCAAGACCTTGACAAAGGTGGTGGTTTTTCTCTAAGCCTTGGAAAAATAGTTTGGGTCTTATATTAATATTATGATGGAATTAACAAATAGTATTATTAATAATAAAAGCTGCTCCATATTGATACCTCATCATATGTCACATACTCTGCTTTATGCACATTATTCCTTTTAATTCTCTATGACATTATGAAGTAGATATTGTTGCTACACCCAATTTGCAGATTAGAGTTTTTTAAATTTTTTATTGAATTTATTGGGGTGACATTGGTTAATAAAATTTAGTAAGTTTCAAGTTTACAATTCTAAATACCTCATCTATATATTGTAGTGTGTATTCACCACCCAAAGTCAAGTTTCTTTCTGTCACCATTTATCCCCCTTTACCCTCTTCTACCTGCTCCCACCCCCTTCCACTGGCAATCATCATGCGGTTATCTTTTTTTGCTTAATCTCTTTACCTTTTTCACTCAGTCCCCCAACCTCCTTCCCCTCTGACAGCTGTCGGTCTGTTCTCTGTATCTATAAGTCTGTTTCTATTTAGTGTGTATGTTTATTTTGTTCAGTAGATTCCACATACAAGTGAAGTCACACGGTATTTGTCTTTCTCTGACTGGCTTATTTCACTCAGCATAATACTCTCCAGGCCCATTCACACTGTTGCAAAAGACAAGATTTCCTTCTTTTTTACAGCTGAGTAGTATTTCATTGTGTAAATATACCACAGCTTTTTTATCCACTCATCCACTGATGGGCACTTAGGCTGCTTCCAAATCTTGCCTGTTATAAATAACACTGCATTGAACATAGGGGTGCATATATTTTTTCAAATTAGTGTTTTGGGTTTCTTCAGGTATATTTCTAGAAGTGGAATTGCTGGATAATAAGGCAGTTCGATTTTTAACTTTTTGAGGAAACTCCGTACTGTTTTCCACAGTGACTGCACCAATTTTGCATCCCCACCAACAATGCAAAAACGGTTCCACTTCCTCACCAAAACTTGTTTGTTGATTTATTGATGAGCACCATTCTGACAGGTGTGAGGGGATATCTCATTGTGGTTTTAATTTGCGTTCCTCTGATGATTAGTGATGTTGAGCATCTTTTCATATGTCTAGGGCCCTCTATATGTCCTCCTTGGAGAAATGTCTATTCAGGTCTTTTGCCCATTTTTTAATTGGGTTGTTTGTTTTTTTGGTGTTGAGTTTTATAAGTTCTTCACAAATTTTGGACATTAACCCCTTATCAGATGTGTCATTAATGAATATGTTCTCCCATTCAGTTGGTTGTCTTTTCATTTTATCTATGGTTGCCTTTGCTGTGCAAAACTTTTTAGTTTGATGTAGTCCCATTTATTTTTTCTTTTGCTTCTCTTGCCTGAGGAGATATATTGCTACAAAAGGTGTCTGAGATTTTACTGCCTGTGTTTCTTCTAGGATTTTTATGGTTTTGAGTCTTACATTGAAATCTTTAATCTATTTTGAGTTTATTCTTGTGTATTGTATAAGAAGGTAATCTAGTTTCTTTTTTTGTATGTGTCTGTCCAGTACACCCAACACCATTTAGAGAATAGACTGTCTTTACCCCACTGTATATTCTTGCCTCCTTGGTCAAGCATTAATTGACCAGGCATAAACCCAATAGGCATGGGTTTATTTCTGGGCTATTTTTGTTCCATTGATCTATGTGTCTGTTTTTATGCCAGTACCATGCTGTTTTGATTACTATGGCCTGGTAGTATAGTTTGATATCAATTAACATAATACCTCCAATTTTGTTCTTCTACCTCAAGACTGCTGAGGCTATTGGGATCTTTTGTGGTTTCATGTAAATTTTTGTTCTAATTCTGTGACATATGCCATAAATCTGGGAGGCAACAATCCAACAAAAGTGTTTATTTGGGATCAAAAGAATTGCAGTTCTGGGAGTACTGAGTCAGACAGAAGCTCAAATAATGTCCTCTGTAGGAGAAGGGCTCAGGGTTTTTAAGGGAAAGAGGGAGGAAGATGAAGTAATTTATGTTAGAGAAAAGTTCACTGGTGCTAGATGACGTAAGGTTAGATTTGTACTTCATAGATTGGCTTGAGATTCGGTCATCAGGCAAAAGCCTAGAATTGTGCTGTAGTGATTTGGTCATCAGCAGAGTCCAATTTCATCAGTGCTTACAAACACAATATTCTCATTCCTACTGACTTCTTGGAATGTTGGTATTTTGGTCTAGTTTGTAAGATAAATAAAACAAGACATGTAGGGTGGTCCCTCTGAAATGACTCGTTCAGCTCTATTTTAATATGGTTCCACTCATGTCATTTTTCACAGGACCACCCTGCATGTGTTCTCTCTCTGGTCTGTGACCGGCCGGCCCAGCTATGGACCAAGTTATTCTCCTTGACTTCTGCTACACCTCTCACTCACCCAGGACTTTATATTTGTAACACATTTTGCCAAAAGTCAAAAGATGGAGAATTTACAGCACCAAAAAATACAAAATTAAAAAATGGAAAATAATTATCTCCATGTTTTCGAAAGTGTAATTGCCATTGTCTTCATTAAGATTCAGGCTAAGATGAGATATTACTTCACACCTGGCAGAATGTCCATCATAAACAAATCAACAAACAACAAATGTTGGAGAGGTTGTGGAGAAAGGGATCCCTAGTGCACTGTTGGTGGGATTGTAGACTGGTGCAGCCACTGTGGAAAACAGTATGGAATTTCCTCAGAAAACTAAAAATGGATCTGCCTTTTGACCTGGCAATTTCACTCCTAGGATTATAACCTAAGAATCCTGAAACACCAATTCAAAAGAACCTATGCACCCCAATGTTCATAGCAGCACAATTTACAACAGCCAAGTGCTGGAAGCAACCCAAGTGCCCATCAGTCAATGAGTGGATCAAAAAACTGGTACATTTACACAATGGAATTCTAAGCAGCAGAAAGAAAGGAACTCCTACCCTTTGCAACAGCATGGATGGAACTGGAGAGCATTATGCTAAGTGAAATAAGCCAGGCGGTGAAAGACAATACCATATGATCTCACCATTAACAGGAACCTAATCAACAAAACAAACAAGCAAGCAAAATATAGCCAAAGACATTGAAATTGAGAACAGGCTGACAGTGACCAGAGGGGAGAGGGGAGGGGATAATGGAGGAAAAAGGTGAAGGGTTTACAGGAACAATTACAAAGGACATATGGACAATAACAAAGCAGGGTGCAAATGGGGGAGGGAGAGGGGAGGGGTAGGGGCAAAAGACAGAAAACTGTACTTGAACAACAATAAAAAAAAAAGATTTAGGTTAAGCTGCTGAAGCAAGATCCTCTCCTCAGCCCCCACCGAAAAACTACTGTGACTTTATTTCTCTCAGTTCAGGCTGAATGGCAGCTTTACTTCCTACCTGTCACTCCAACCGATGTTCCTTCTATCTTGTTGCTTTGCCATCATCCCCTGGGAGTACTGTGTCCTCACCTGCATGGTCATAGCTGGGAAAAACCACATCCACAAAGCCCTTTGAAAGGGGGGAAGAGGAGGGAATGGAGGCCCAGGATTTCCTTCGAAGCAATTCATCGCACACATCATTTTCATTCTCATCCCGCTGGCAGGAACGTAGTCATGTGATCACGCTGACCGCACTGAAGTCGGGACAATACAGTCTTTAACAGGACGGTCGTGTGCCCTGCTGAAACTCTGATCACACGGAGAAGGGAGAACAGGATTTCCAAGCCCCCTGGAGGTGTCTGCTTCAATCAGTCTGGTTTCCAGCCTCCTGCTCTTTGATTAACCTTTTGCTCTTTCTAATTTCTCTCTTTCACTCTCCCTTAATCTGGGCTGTCTCCCTCTGCCTCCTGCCTCTGCCCTCATTCTTATTTATTTCTAATGCAAAACCGTTTAGGCATCTCTCATTTCCCACTGCCCCCACCTGTTTTCCCCCCTCTCAGGGTCTCACTTTCCACCACAAATGACCTATAAGCCACAAAAGACATTTCATATTAAGATTGTGAGTATGACACTAGCTGTGAAAAGATTTATTTTTCTCCTCCGCTGCATGGCAAAAATGAAACAAGACATTTTAAGGCACTTTTTCCCAAAAACAGAGCTACGAGTCAAAGAAATCTACTGGTCTGTAATGGGAACATTCCAAATCATTAATGATTTCACGAACTCTCAAGAAACTCAGGCTCCTCCTTGCTTAAAACAGAACAGTTTCACGCTGCAGCAGAACACAAAATCTGGACTTCTAGGAAAAAGTTTTGGAGGAGCCAGGTGCTGCTCTGATTACTTGGAAAGTAAAACAATCTTCGTGAGAAAGTTCTACACCCTTCTTCTCTGCCTTCCTGGATGCCAGTTGCCCCCGTTGGGCCAAGCCACACCGCATTTGCAGTTTCTGCTAGGTTCGGTAGATTTCACATCTGATTATATTTCATGGGGCAAAGCCAATTATGTGGACAAGCCCCAGATCTATGAAGCAGGAATCTGTCCTCTTCTTACGGGGAAACTAAGTCCCGGGCAACGGATATAGATGAACAGTGTTAGGGGGGGTGAGAGTGAATACTGGTGCACGATAATCAATTTATCGGTGATAAGAGGTGGGACTGGGAATGGATATTGAACCCAGGGCACAGAGATTCCCGAACATTAGACCATGTAATTGGGGCTTTATGGGAAGGCCACAGAATTGTTGGAGATTTTGAGCAGGCTGGTGATACTACCAGAGCCATGCCTTAGGAATGCCAATTAAGAGCATGACCTGCTTCTCCTTCTGAACTCACCACTGTGGAAGGAACCGTGGTGAAGTTGAATTAATAAATTATTACAAAGTAACTTTTATCCCTGCTTCTATGCCTGGCTAGCTGGACAATACAATAAGCCACTGTGTGTGTCAGAGTTCTCCAGAGAAACAGAACCTCTCCTCTTTCCAAAGCACTAA
>VMDR010004575.1:0-58773 GCA_007922815.1 Macrotus californicus
TAGCAAAAAAAAGCAATCATCATGTCTTGTAGCTCCCTTTTTTCAAGATATTCTTAACACTTTACAATATTAGAACATGTAGACCTACTTTAATCTTTCTAAAAACTTCCTCCATAGTATTTTATTATATGAGGGTACTGGATTTATTTAACCAATTCCTTGTTAATGAAAAGTTAATTGTTTTATATTTTTTTACAATGAACACCTCATTTGTATATCTTTCCCCATTTGTTTGGTTGTTTTCTTAAGAGGTATTCCTAAGACTCTGGAGTAACCAGTATTTATTTGCAATTTTAAACTCCTTTGTTAACTGTAGCTAAATTACCTTTCAGAAAGGTTTTCGGGGAATAAAATTATGTTCCACTTTTCTGAGGACCACATAGTGATATTCAGTGGTTTGCTGAAGATAATTCAATTACCCACTGAGCTGCCTACATATCGTCTGTTAAAAACCTTCACTGAGGTTTTTAGAGCTGAAAGCCCCATTGAACTCACTCCGCCCAAGTCTAGAGACATACTAAGGAAGGGAGGGGTGATTCCTGACTGCAGGGCCTGTCTCTGGTTTGTTTGAACTGGAACACGGTGTCTGCAGCTTGACTTGGGCCATCCTGCTGCTCCATTGCTACAAGCTCTCAGGGGTGTCCAGCCTGTTGGTGTCTCTGAGTCACACCGGAAAAAGAAGAGTTTGTCTTGGGCCACACATTAAATATACAAACACTAGGGAAAACTGATGAGCAAAAAAAAGGTTTGAAGTAAATTTGTCATTTTGTGTTGGTCCAGATTCATAGCCATCCTGGGTTGCATGCAGCCCACAGGCCGTGGGTTGGACACCCCTGCTAGATCTTCTTTAATGGGTCTATGTTTTTCTAGTAAAAAGTCCTTTCCACCCCAACTTTAATCAACCCTACCATGTAGACCAGCAGTCAGGGTACAGGTAAGATCTTAGACCTGGTATCTTAAACATATTTTTTTAAAGTTGGAAATGGTTCTCTTTAAGTCCCTTTCAGGCCTAGGATTCAGGGATGCTTTTTAGACATTTTCTTTAGAATCCTGTGTGGCTAGCTCCAGATCCTCCCTGATGACCACTAGGCGTCAGACTTTCCCATCGCTTCTCTAACTGTGCTGCTTACCCAGTAATTAACTCATTTACTCGCAGTCCTTGGCTCTTATCTAAGGAGGCTTCTTGGTCCTCATATGGACATAGTCATTATAATGCAGAATCCTAGCAGATTTCAACAGGACTTATCAAGTCTGACTGTCTCCTAGCTACTAGCTTTTCAACAGAACCTTTCATTGCAAAGTCCAAGCCCTGTACCGGGGGGTGGTGGAAGGAAGACCAATCACCAGGCTTTTCATCATTTCCAAGGGAAGCCTCAGAATGTCACTACCTTTCACTGCATAGATATCTGAACCCTCATTGCTCATAGGGTGCTGGTATGGACAGCTCTGAACACCGCCTCTTGTTCATCTTAAAGACAATGAGATGCCAAAGCATCAGTAGCAGGCGCTCAATTATGTACATAAGGTAGGTTGAAATATAACAGCATATCATCAGTCAAGCATTTATTTAATGTTTGGGCATGTAAGGCAGTGCTCTTGAAGTCCAATACAGGGTATTTTCATTCACCCAGGTATTCAATTATTCAGCAACTTGTTGAACACCTCCAAGGCATTGGGGACCCAGTGATGAAGAAAATGATATGGAGTAAACATGCCAACAGGAGAGTTTATGTAAACACATGACTGCTTTCACACCATACCCAGTTCCAGGCTGTTTGATCCCTTCTGTCTTAGAAGAAGCTGTAAGGCTATAAGGAGGGATTAAGTCCATGGCCATGTCTCCCAGATAAAGTGACTTTCCCTTTTCAACAATGTCACCACCAATTTGGAAGGCCTTCATGTCATATCCTCAGCACTTCCTCACTTCCTTCTCTTCTCTCCCTACTGACGACATCTCCTAGAGAAAGAGATCGGATAACCCCTCATCTCAGACATAGGGGAATTAAGAAACATGGAAGAGGTTTTCTCAAATAGTAAAGGAGGATAAGGCTGGACCAGCATTCTGGGCTCCATGAGCTGCATCATAGGGGACCCCAGGAAAGTGATTTCAGCCAAGACACAGATAATAACACAATATACAGTGTCTTGCAGAGAGCAGCTCCTTAATTTTAAGAGACTGTTGAATGAGAACAGAAAGCTTCACTTTGTGAACTAGTTTCCACAAAACACAGTATCCTACCTATAATGTCTCTGAGGAGGAAAACACTGAGCCTGGAGACATCATGTCACCTCACCCTTCTCCAGCCCTTTTCTGGAGAAACAGGTAGGATTTCTTCACAGGCACTGACTCAACCGGGATTTCCCACAGCATACGTAAACCTTTGCAGAGCTGCTCAGCCCTGTCCCGGGAGCTGAGATTTATCTAGATCTATTTTAATTTGCTCAAGAAATCATCATTACTAGAGTGTGTTTCCCCAAATAACTGGGTATTTCCCATTTGGTTATTCTGAATTTTGCCGAACACTTTCAGAATTTTTAAAAAATAATAACTCTGCAGGTGATGGCTTTAAATATTGAGATATGCATTCTCCCTGTTCTCCATAAACAGAAACTATATCTAAATAATCAGAATTGCTCTATTTTCCCTGCACTTTACTTTGAATTCATAAAAAAGTATCATTTTAAACAAGTAAACAAACAATAACAGCAACAAGGACAATACAATAAACCATCAGCATCTTCACAGTTCATAGAAGAATCTCAGACCTTTCTTTTCAATGAAAGAATTTGCATTGCCAGATTCCAAACAACCCAATTACAGTACCCTCCCCCTTTCTAAGAAATGCTTAGAGTGGCCGAGAGCCACCTTTATTTCCTCTTCCACACTCCTAAAAAGGAATGTGACAGCATTGATTCACCCATCCAACCCAGTGCCAGGGCTGCACCTTCCCTACCAGCCTAGCACCTGGGCTGCTGGCTCCCTCAGGTCAGTTCAGCTCTCACATGAGTCATCTGAAAAATCCAACTGGGCAGCTCTGCTCTTGAACAGTCATTCCCCTCTTGTGAAGATGTTTTCTGAATAAGCACTCAGCAACCACACTAGCTTCAGTAGAGAAACAAGATACAGGCACTTCCGTTAGAGCTGGAGTGAAGAGCTGGCTTCTGAGGGCAAAGAAGGGGCAGCCCCAGGTCCAGGTAAGTAATTTAAAAGTGTGAGCATTGAGATATCCATAGCCCTTAGTTCCTCAGCTAAGCTCCATACGTTGTACTAGGAATTGTGAAAGCTCTAGGTGGTAGCTGCCATCCTTATGTGGGACATGCAGAGTAGAGTAGAAACGGAGCTTCCAGAATGTACTTCTACCCAGGACCCTACAACTCCTACATCTTCCCAACTTCTACTAAGAAGCTCAGAGTCTGTGAAACTACCAAGTACCTACCAATCAACTCCGACTATTGCTTGGCTTAGCTTACTGGCTTCCCGTCATCGTACAGGATTCAAACTTGAACATTTCATCACAAATAAATAATAAAAGTAGTTTATCAATTACAAGAAATAATTTTTTATGACAGCCCCTTAATTGGCACTGGTTAATGTTTACTGAGAGTTCCCCAGGTCTTCGGGGAAGTGCATGAATTCATTCTGGTCAGCAGCAAACATTTATGTAACTGAACTCAGCACGGCTCTTACTCAGTGCTATGAGGAATGAAAAGGACTATGGGCTGTGGGGAGATTACAGTCTAGCATAGGCTACGTTGCACTTCCATAGTAAGCACAAGTCAAACCAATACCCAAGCATGGCCAATTAGGTAAAACAAAATGTGTAAGATGTGTGTGTGTATCTGTGTGCAAAAGTCTGGAAGTATACATAAGAGGATGCTCTACTGAGACGAAGTTATCTTTGGATAAGAGTATCAACAATTTTTATTTTCTTTATGCTTTGAATATTAAAATTTTTTCTACAGCAAATATATAATATTTGTATAAGTTATGTTTTCAAGCTAAAATAAGAAAAACAAAAGATTTGGACAAGGGAGTGGCTTCTTACACCAGGAAGCCTTTGTGGAGAAGGGACACATGAACTTAGCTTTAAGGAGAGGGAGGTCCTGGTTGGGTAGCTCAGTTGGTTAGAGCATCATCCTGCCAAGGTTTGGATCTCTGGTCAGAGCACATAAAGATGCAACCAATGAATGCATAAATAAGTGGAAAAACAAATCAATGTTTCTCTCTCTTTTCCTTCCCCTCTCTCTCTCTCTAAAAAGTCAATAATTAAAAAAAATTGAAAGGATCAGGAGGACTTCAGAAGGTAGACAAAGAGATGGGGAATTGGGTGAGTGTGAACTGGGAAATTACAGTCTGTATTTGGAAATTGTGAGTATCCCTGTTTGGCGGTAGTAAGGGGTGTCTGTGGGCTATAAATGAACATAAGCCTAGAAAGAAAAGTTGGGAATTTATCGGAAAGATTCTTAAATGTCAGCCAGCCTCTGGGATTTGGATGTGAGCCAATAGTCAGTGGGGGTCCCTGAGGTTTCCTGAACAGTGGAGCATGTGGTCAGAGCAGTGCACTGGGAGGCAAACACAGGAGGGCGCTCAGGCTGGCTGTGGAGGGCTTGAGGCTGGGGGGGGGCACCTAGACCAGAGGTGATAGAGGCTCCAACTCAGCTGTCCTTGGGGGATAGCAAGGAAGCAGAGGAGGGTTAAATGCACCAGGAAAAGGCCTTGTGATACTCTAAGCAATGTAACGTCGACATACAACATGTAACAATAGCAATGGGACCGATTTTCAGGTGTAGTTACAGAATTTTCTCCTGAAAGGCACATATGAAAAGTGGATATAATTGCATTGTTGACAGACCACTCCACGTGAAGGCATGCACCAGGGTGGGAGAGCCAAACTGGTCAGCAGACATCAGGCCTAGAGGAGAAAGGGTTCCTGGCTCTCAGATCTGTCCGAAGGAAATGTCCTCATTAGGTCACAACACAAGGCTCTCCAACCTGGGGGAAGGTCACTTTCCCCTCAGATGATTGGAGTGCTCTACATGCTGAACCATGCACGCCCCGAGCACACTTAGCAGATGGAGCAGAGGGGGTGGGAGGGGCTTTTGAAAAATACACTCTTATTTCAGTAATTTGATATTAAGTGTTCCTATGAAGTATTTACAAGCTGAACTTGACACTCATCACAACTCACAGACGCAGGCAAGCTATGCTCCCCTGGCTGAAAAGAGGTGCTGCCTTCATGCAGCCTCCTTAGGAGGTTATAGAATATTTATTCCAATAGGCTAGGGGCTAAAACTAAAATTCTTAAGCTATCCAGAACTCACCACATTCAGGAGCATATCACTTCATGTGAATCCAGCCCTAATTTCACATTGTCTTCTGTCATAATTTCAATATTATTTTCTCCCCTTCATTTCACAACAAAGTGATGAAACTTGGAGTCTTTCCTATCCACCTCAACCCTTCCTTCTGTGGTCAGTTATCACTCACCTTCACAGATACTGAGGCTGTTGAATTTGTCAGCCTCAAGAATAATAACCCCTTTGATACTCATTTCTACACAAAACATTTTTGTCAAATAAAAACAGGACACAACATAGCTATACTTACAACTCCACACGAACATAAGATAGTCCACATAAAAGGATTTCCTTGATACATTCTTGATCATCTACCTTGACAACTTGTATACGAGACAGGACCAAAGACAGAGAACATCTCTGTTCTTACTCCGCGAAAGCAGGTGTGTGGTGAGTGGACCTACAACCTCTGTTCCACGCACTGGCTGAGTGTTGGCAGACCCTGGAGTTGTACAGTAGGTAAGATGAGCTTTCTCACGGAGCAACCTGCCGAAGGACTTAGAAAGAAATGTAAACATGGTTCTGGATTTTCTGGATAAATACTAAAGAGCAAAACCTCAGCGAGGGTGTTGGCTTGGCATAGCTAGATAGGGATGTGTCTGGCTTTATTGTTCATTGATGAATTAAAAGAATAGATCCATTTGTCCCTGAGAGTCAACAGTGACTTCCCAGCAACTTCCTGGACCTCTTGGGTTTTTCCAGTGAAGCCGCAGACTGCCACTGCCTTTTACTGCATTGCATGGCTATCTGGACCCTCATTGCTGATAGAATGCTGGTGGGGCCAGCCCTGAGCACCACCCCACCTTCGCTGTAAGAATGATGCAATGCCAAAGCAGTTAACGCCAGGCTCTAAGTTATGTACACAAAAGGAGTTAAACTATAACATCAGCAACCAAGCATTTAATGAGTGACCACTGCATGTAAGACACTGCACTTGAAGTCCAGTAAAGGGTATTTTCATTCAGCCAGTTGTCCAATTATTCAAGTACTCATTAAACACCTCCCAGGCACCGAGGACCCAGCGATGGGAAAACAACGTGGAGTAAGCACACCAGGAATATCGCTTATGTAGTACCAAGGTTCCTTTCCTACTATAGTCAGGACCAGGCTGTATGGGTCCTCCTGCCTTAGGAGAGGCTGGAAGGTGGAATTAAGGCTGTGGTCATGTCTCCCAGCCAAAGTGACTTTCCCTCGCAACCCATGTCACCTTGGAGCACTTCCTTCTCTTCTCTCCCTACTGACAGCATCTCTGACAGAGGGAGACAGAAAATACCCTCCTCTCAGACCTACAAGAACTGAGACAGAGAAACATGGAAGAGGTTTCTCAGTAACATAGGACAGAGGGTGATTTAGCACTCTGGGCTCCACAGCTGCATCATCACGGTTTCACGAAAACCACACAACTGGGTTTCAGCCAAGACCTAGATAATAACAGCGATCAATGCTCTTCAAGTTCTGCCGCCTCAGTAACGGTAGCAAATATCAATTACGTGGGCAGGGAAGGGAAGGACAATCAGGTTAACCAGACAGAGGTGATCCTTCAGAAGTACTCCATAGGAGTTGTTTGAGCTCATTCGGAGAAGGACCCCAGGGTAAAGGAACTCGAGTTAAACTGCAGAGAAGGTGGAAAAGTCTGTATCTGCCAAAACACCTCCAGTGCAAGTCCGATGATTGGCCATCACTTTCTTGAGGTCAGTAGTCCCTAAAATGTGTTCAGCAACATGAACGAATGCCTACCTTAAACCTTGTTCTCCAGCACCTTACCACCTTTCCCCAGGTTTGGCTGAGTATACATGCCAGCTCCAATTGGAAAACTTAGATATGCAAAACAGTCACTTCTGAGGGCCATGCACTTTGTAAATGGGTGAGGGAAGCCATGTGTGTGAACCAACACGTTTCCTTACAAATGAGCAGTTTATGGCTCGAGAGGCGCAGAGCTGGTGAGCAGATGTGCCCTTGCTGCCTGCAGCTATCTCTGCCCCGTCCAGCTGCCAGATGGCTCAGACAGAGACTGGAGAGTACATGGTGTTTCCTGCCTTCAGCCCACCCTGGTGATCACACTGTCCCTTACCTTCCAGAACAGTACCCTGCTGTGCCTCAGGCAGGAACCTTGCAGACCTGGACATGTTGGCAGTTCGCACGTGTAGGTCACTGTGCTGGGCGGACTTACACAATCTCCCTTTTAACCATTTGATTCAGACTGCCCAGGAGCAGCAGTAACTGGGCAGACAGGACCAAGTGGGCTTCCTGGAGAACTGTGTTAGCAACAGTTTTTTTAAAAAAGCAGAAATGGGGTGCACAAAGCGGATCTGCCAGAAACCCTAAAAAGTTTTACCAGGCAACTTGCTGTGCAAAGCATGCCCACTGTTTACCAATAAACATGAACAGCTTCTGGGAAAAAATCAAGCAATATGGAACTGAACCAACTTTGTTATAACCCCTAAAGCGCCTTTCATTTGAATGGTCTAGCAGTGGCTTTATAAGCGAGAATAGAAAATGACATATAGGGTGTGATTTTTAAGGTCACTAGAAAGACGTTCTTTCCTCCTAAACAATCACTCTCTTCTTCCCCCGTCTCCATTCTGCCAAGGCCCCCACAATTCCAGCATCTGAGATAAAGTTCTTTCCAGTTTCGCCTTTTCTTGGCCTCTCCTTTAACTTGTAAATACTTCTGAAAGGGATCTCCCATGAACTCCTAATAATTTGCTGGTCACGACCTTTGACCTTGCTTTCAGCCCCAGTCCCACGGGAGAGCTCTGGGTCATTGGAACAGGGTGGTGATAAGAATGACTCAGAAGGAAAGATGAGTAAAGAGGGGCGAGAGGCCTAGGAAAGGTGTCGGGAGCGGTCTTCCCCTCTCTGTGTAGGCAGTCCCATGCCAACAAGCTAAGCATGAATCTGCAAAAGTGGGTAATGAAAATTTCCCTTTGTAAGCACAAAGTCTTGTTTTCACATCAAATCTCCAGATCATTTGATTCTGACAATTCCTTTAAATTTCTCTAAATCATTATTAGAAGGTAGCATTCAGATGATGCCTGTGTGCATGCACAAGTGTGTGTGTGTGTGTGGGGGGGGGGGGGTTGACTTCCCCACAGCCTCTGAAATATATCAGGACCAAGCTGTGCAATAGTTAATTTACTATAAATAAATACGCTAAGCAATGTGAGTTACTTACCAGACTCTTCACCATAAATGTCCTCCATGAAAACTGACCCCTGTTTGACACCTCAGCTATTTTAAAGCTACATGCACAAATTCCTCAGCCCTGCTAATCTGGAAAGGCTAAAATGTCCTTGCTTCTAGGCTCTGTGGGACTCTTTAGACAAGGAAAGTTGGTGTTAGGGAATAATTAGGCTCTATCCAAGAAGAGGAGGGAAATGTCAAGAGCTTATTATTTCTGCTTACCTTGTTAGATATTTAAATAGAAATGCTGCAGAAAATAACACAGACAAGCAGGATAGTCAAACAGGATATTCAATGAGAATAATTGCATGGGCCAAAGAGAAATTAATTCATTTCATTTCAAAATATCTTGCTATTTCATTTTAGAGCATGGGCCATACCTAAAATAGAAATACACCACATCAGTCTCTCTGTAGATGACTGAGCAAAAAGGCAAGATCCTGTTGTCTAAACAAATTGGCTATTAACATAGGTGAAATGTGTACATCAATGTCATCCTTCACCACACTCTCGACAGAATATTATAGTTCTCATTCATACGTATCCTTCAGCCTACCTCTGTCATCCTAACTCCACAAAGATCCAAATATGTAAGTTATTAAGAGGAGGTTCATAACAGATATGACTTGATTGGAATGAATGAAAATTAGTTTGTAATTCACAATCCCCTTGCACAGAATATCATGCTCAAGAGACATCATTATTTCTGCCTCTGACAAGTACAGAATAATTGAATATTTCCAGATCCGAATCCCAAAGTGATCAGTTCTTAGATAAATTAAATGTAAATTAATAAAATGGTGACATTTTTATTTTTACACCGAAACTACAGCTGTGGGAGGGTGGGGAGAGCAGCTTCGCTCAAAACCATGGGCAGAACTAGAAGTCTGAAGCTCAGCTGTCTAAGAATGGTAATCCAGGACTCTTACTGCACATGGTGAACCATACTGAGACTCACCTCATCAGCTGACAGGTGACGTCAGGACCCATTAGGGTAGGTGAGGGTGTCCGTCCTATTTCATTGCACCATCACCACTGGGACAAGCAGCTCTATGGGGTGCTCAGCATGGAGGGTGGGTGGATCTCAGCTTGAGTTAGTGAGAATACTTAGCTCAAAGGTATAGGATGAAGACATGAAATAAGACATGCATGTCCAAACAGCACTACCAAGTCTTAATTAACACTTTGTACTTTGTACATAGAAAAAAATCTTCACTAACATTCCCGCTTACTTTCTTTTCTTTCTTCCAGATTATCTTTTTGCATAGCTGATAAGCTAGTCAGAATCATAGCTCTTGACTTACGCATACAGGAATTGAGAAAGAGAGAAGTTAAAAGATTTGCTTGAGGTCACCAACAACGTAGTTAGCTTTAGAAATGACTGCTTCTTGGTTCTCTGGGCACTGAGCCAGTCTTCCTTCTCACTTCCATGGGAATGCCAAATACCTTTATTTGAATTCACTTTTATCTTGGGTTTCTGTCTGCATGCAAAGTGTCTGCGGACTATATATCTTAGTCCTTTTGCCAAAAGCATCAGCTTGCTATTTCTAGCAGGCAATTCCATCTTCCTCTGAAATAAGGCCCCATTGGGCCCCAGGTCGGGCTTTGGAAGCTGGTCCCAGGTGTGTGGGGTATGTGAGTGGAGGGGTGTGTGTACACACACGTGCACTCAGGTATGTGCCTGCATAGAGCTAATCTTGAGAGCCTGAATGGATCCAGGAGCCCTGTGAGGGAAGCATCTTTATATCCAAGCCTACACAAGGGAGCAAAAGTCACAGCAGCTCAGATCAAGTTCCCACATGCTGTTCTGCTCTTGTCCCTGCAAGGGACCCATGCGGAGGCTTCAAAAGAGAGCCTTTGGCTGACAAGGAATTGACTTGTCACCCTGTTGCATTTGGGGCGACTCAGCAGAATGTGCTTCCCCAGGTGTAACACTTTTATACACAGTGACTCATCTGTAATCTCTAGCTAACTGGGAATTTAGGCAAAACCTGCTTTAGAAGACCAAAGTGTGTGACATTGGAAGTCAGCAGGTCAGTGGGAGGGCTGGGGCTGGAGCCTAAACGCACATCTTGTCTCCCAACTTTTTCCAGCAGCGTTTGATGTTCCCACATCACCTTCTAGCCTTCTGTTCCCCTTTCCTCGCCCGCCCTTTTCAGCTACCATTTTAATCTGCTTTGTGACTGTCTGGTTCTGTTGCCCAGTGTCCCTCAACCCGTCCTTCCCCAGCCTCCTGAACCAGGGCCAAAGGTTATTTAAGGTCCCCGAAAATTAAGCTTCATCTACCACAAGGTGAACTGTTGCTTTCTGATGATGCCTCACACCCCAGGGAGCTTGTGAAAATATTCCACACAAAAATAGTCTCTTGCTTAGTTTGTGAGACTCAAGAGTGTTTATGTACCCAGCCTTAAATTGTTCCCTCTGGTTTGTCTCCTTGCTTACAAGGTACAATTAATTATTTCTGGATCTTTTCAAATAACTCTTTTAAATAATTCCTAGGGTTTCTTTGCAATATATTTTGAGACTCACAACAGTTAGATTTGGAGCCCTTTCCGAGACCTACAGACTGCTGTCTCATCCTCGTTCACTTTGGATGGGGTGATAAAGGATGGTTAGAAAAGACAAGCACAGACCACTGAAAGGATGGACTTCAGAGTGAATGGTGGGAGGCACAGCTCTCTGCTTCTTCCTCCAAAGAGCCAGTCCTGGGAGACTGGCATTAGTGAATCTTGAATGAAGCCTCAAGTGCATCCTAGGGTGGGCCCAAATCTTTGGGGTACCTGCCACACTGATGCATTCTCTAAATATTCCTCCAAACATAGATGGCCCTGAGGTAGGTCCCTGAGCAGCTCTCACAGGTTAACTTTGATTATTCCTAAACTTCAGAACTAATTCATCAAGGAGAAAATGATAGAACCAGTACTCATCATCACACTGCTGTAGCCTTTCTGTGTGTCTTATCTGGGCTACCTTCAGATTTACCCACTGCTGGAGAACATTGTCCCTTTGTAAGTTAGGAGGTTAAGAGCAACAGAATGTACTTCGGGTTATTTTATTTTCTGGCCCAACACATGTTCATTCATTCATTCATTCATTCACTCATTCATTCTGTGTGGGTAAATTGAAGCTACCTAGGATTGAGATGACAGGAATACTTATGTGTGAGCAAGAGCCTTTTTTGGGAGAAAATACACATACATAAGTATTTATAAAATGCAGTAGAAAAGGCACACCTGGCACTGTGTGTGTCTCTGCATGTGTTTTATTGTGGTAAAATGCACATAACATAACATTTTAGTCACTTTCAAGTGTAGAGTTCAGTAGCATTAAGTCCAGTCCTGTTTTTGTGCGGCCATCACCCACGCTTTTCAGCTTTCCAAACTGAAACTCTGTGCCCGCTAAACAATAACCCCTCTGACCCCTTCTCCTCAACCCCTGGCAACCACTGTTCTACTTTCTGACTTTCTGTCTCTGCAAATTTGATGACTACAGGTGCCTCATATAAGTGGAATCATTCAATATGTATTCTTTTGTGAAGCTGCAAGCACTTCCTGTGTATTATCTCATTTAATCATAATACCAGCTGTGAGCTAAGTAAAGACTAGTATCCCCATTTTACAGATGAGGAAATTGAAATACAAACAGGCTAAGGGAGCAATCTAAAGTAAGTGTTCAGAGAGATCAGAGAAAAAAACAGTCTCCCTTAATTTGGTTCTCTGTTCCCAGGGGCCCAGGAGCCAAGAAGGCCCCCAGCACCTGCCAGCTCTGTCTCCCTTTCTACATAGAGACTGAGCAACTGGACATGGCACTTCTGCAGAACACAAGAGGGAATGTGCTGAATGAGTTAAGTGTCCTTGTCCCACCCTCCCCCACCCATGCAGTGTAGGCTGAGCGGGTGACCCGGACAGGATCTGAGCCAAAGGATTAATCTATCACAATGAGACGTTCTATTTTGGGCGGGCGGTGAGAGCAAATGCCTGGAGCCTGCTCACCAAGGAGGCAGCTCACCCAGGGAGGGGCCCACACAGGCCCACTCACACCCGTGGCTCCACTTGCTGCCTAATGAAGAGACAGAGACTGGACAGAGGCAGACAGCTCCCTGCTGACACCTTAGGAGTACCAAAACTAGACTGGCTGGCGCAGATCAAGCTTCTAGGTGGGCCCTTCTAAAAAAACCAATTTTTCCCCCTAGACTGTTTAAAATCTGCAAAAGCCATGTCAGCCCACTTTCCTTACCAAACCAGCCCATCCTTACTTCTCATGGTACCCTGTCATCTCCCTTGCCACTCTGTGTCCAATGCTATTGCAGTGACTTTTTCTTAAGTTCACCATGGTTGCTTCCCCAGGGCCAGACTCCAGACTCTGAATTAGGAAAAGGAAATCAGTTCACTGTGGCTGCCCCCAAGTCTACTCAGTCCCTTCTCAGGGGTTTCACTGGTTGGGAAGTCTAGCTCATTGGTGTGAAACAGCACCTCTGTGCCCCAGCAGAGATTGTGCCCTGCTCCCTCCTCTCTCCCATGACCTTTGATCATTTCATCTTCTGTTCACCCTGAACTGGACAGAGCGGTTCATTGGTGGTTGCACTTCTGAAATGTCAGAGAGGAAAGGGGAAGAAAAGAAAAACAACAGTTGGGTAGAAAGCCCAATTTGGGTTAGAAAGCGCAGTATTGAAATGGAATTGCATTTTGAATTAATCTTGACAGACTGACAACTCCTTTGTAGGTATCAGTCCCTTCCAGGCAGAAAGAAACCTATTTTGGAGTAGGAAGAGGAGCATTTTCGCAGGTTTTCTTAGAGACTCTGCAAGAGAGTCTGACAAACCTAAAGCCCTCAACATGTAAATATCTGAGGGAAGTCAGGAAGGGGGAAGGGGCTGTCTCTGTTTTTGTGGGTATTTTTGCCCTGGTTCTAAAAGGTTGCGATTCTTTTCTAATCTTGCCGGTGTGTTTGGCTAACCCAGTTCCTATTTAATGTTTTCCCTGTTTCTATCTAGACCACCCATTTCTCCCAGACTCAGCCTTTCTAAAGATTAGTCAGTGAGGATCTTTCACTGGTCAAATGTCAGAGTAAGAATGAAAAGCTCCTAAAATGTTCTCAAGCCTGTGCTTTACAGATTATACACGATAAATAACTCACAAGGCCCAGACCTTTCGGTCCTATTGGACTTCGATGCGTGGAAACAGGCTCCTCCTGCTGTCCTCTGCCTTCTGCCAATGTCCCAGGCCTCCTTTTTGGGCCCACGCGGGAAATGAACCGCAGAGGAGGGAAGTCTTACCCAGCTGGGTGCCAAAGAATGTTTGGTTCTTTGATGGTACACGAAAGATCGGGCTGTGACTAGATGGCAGTCAGACACACTGCTTCAGATGAGCTCACGGCATGTGTTTCATGCCTGAGGACACAGATATAATCCCCGCCTGCCTCGTTTGTTCTTGAAAAGCTGCTCACATGCACCATGAACACTCAGCCATGCCCTTGGCCCTTTGCTGTTTCTCTACTTCAACCCTAAACTTGCTCTCTTCTCTTGCAGTTTCTGTCCCACCCACCCTCACTCCAGCACATGAAATGCCTGCCTATCTTTTAAAGCTATATTTGGCTCATTGGCATACTAGAAAAAGGAGATGACTATGCCTTAGAGATCAGTTAGTGCAGTGATTTTTAAACAATGTTCATAGAACCTAGAGATTCCTTGGTGTCAAGCAACAGAGGCTTGAATATGTATATGTGTGAGTGAGTGAGGACACAGCAGCCAGTATCTGGAGAAACAGAGGCTCCAAAAGTCCCTTATGCACACAGGCAGTATTCAACAACCAGAACAAAAGGCTGTTATCTGCTTTATATATTGCGATACTACATTGTTTGTTAAAAATGATTGTATTACCTAAAGTAAATACTTCGCAAAGCACAGTGATTACATCGTACTCCTTCATTACCCACAAAGGGACCCCTGGGTGTGCCCAGGTGGGATTCCCACACCTGCATTACTCTGCACAGAAGAGGTGTCTCCTGGTTCCTTCCCCGAAAAATGAGGACAGAGCTTCATGACTCCATCTGGGCCAAGGTGTGTTATTGCCAAGAATAACCTGGCATCAAGGGATTCAAACTCTTTGCCTTCGAGCTCTGGCATTCCAGTGAGGACTGAGTTGGAGCTGTCACAGGGAAGCTCAGCACTCTGGGGACAGTAAATGCAGCCGAGCCCTTGGCTGGAACTGGAGCAGACCTCAAAAATGATCGCGATAATAAATCTTGGTAGCAGCTTTCTTTAAACAAATATATGCCTGGTGCTAAATCCTTCTGCATTAGGACTTAAATTTTATTGCTGTACACTCTTGGGTTCCTAATGGTCACCGAAGACTGCTCCAGCTGGCACCTCTTTCTTCAGAACGAGTATTTTCCAGGAGCCTAGAGGCTGTGTATAAGTTATTATGCCTGCTATTTTTAAAGAGGAGGGTGCCCATGTCCTTCACACTTACAGTACCTCAAGACAGCTCACACAGAACCCTGGGTATACCTCAGTGGGATTAAAGTGCAGTCCTTTAGAGAATACCAGACTCAACCTGGATCCACAGTGGTTGCCAGTGTATATAACTCAGAGTATGGTCAAAATAATACTATTTATGGGGAGGCTTTCTGTGTACCAGATGCAATGCTACATACTCAATATTTCATCTTCACAACATCCCCATTAGAGTCTATCACCTTCCTCATTCGACAGAAGAGAACACTGCTGTTAAAATTCAAGAAGGAACACATCCAAGGTGAAAGGTTTGGTGTGGCAGAAGTGGGATTCAAGCAAAATTTACCCGAGTCCAAAATTCATGCTCTTAATCTCAATGCTAAATGTTGAAATGTGTATGTATATATATATATATATATATATATATACACACACACACACACATACATACACATGCCTCACTAAATGGTAGTGACAGAGGTAAGAGAACATGAGAGAAAAGCTACCTCATCTTGACTTAAACTTCTCTGGGCTTCTACTGTCAATACTAACAGACTTCTTTCTCAACTAATAAGGTGATGAGCAGCATGTGCTCACGAGATTTATTTGAGATCTATCAGTCCCTTGGTATGTCCTACTGAAATGGTCAAATACCTAAAGCATTGCTCAGACCCAGCTGCCAGTGCCTGGCCGGCAGTCACTAAGCCATAAACTAAAGAGATCCCAAACAACACAAGCGAAGAGACGCCCACGCAAACCCAAGTAGAAAACAGGTGACTCAAAAGATATGGGTGGCATCTGGATAGCTCATACACTCAGCTGTTGTGCATTGAGTACATAATTGAGTGTTGAGCTTTGGCATTCCCATGCATCTCCTTCCCTCTCCCCACACTCATCTTCCCCATCAGCCAGTTGTCTGGCCAACTGCAGAGACAACTGGCTGGTCTCTCTCTCTCTCTCTCTCTCTCTCTCTATATATATATATATATATATATATATATATATGTATGTGTGCGTGTGTATACACACACACATACATACCTACACACACATATATAATGTTTTATATGTATAATATTTTATATATAATATATACACAAAGATTTGTCCAGAAAAAGTCCAGCCATTGTTAATATAATGAGAATGGTTTGTGTGACATCGATGTAACTTGGCAGCTGAAGGGAATGGACTGGAATGTGCATGTATGAACAATGACAACTTCACTGTACTAGTCAGTGGGGCTGGTAGACGCCAGTGAGTGAGCCTGTGTACTGTGTGGTCATTGTATTCAAAATACCGGAGAGAGTAGAGCAACGAATCCACATCAAATTTTGCATTAAGCTCAAACATTCCTCTGCAGAAACTATTTGGATGATTCAGGAGGCTGAAGCTATGGGCAACTGGTGATTGGCAGCTTCATTATGACAATGCACCTGCTCATGCATCACATCTTGTACAGAGTTTTTTGGTAGAACATCAAATCATCTAGGTGATTCAGTCCCCCTATAGCCTAGATTTGGTGCCCTGTGACTTCTGGCTTTACCCAAAACTAAAATCACCTTTGAAAGGGAAGAGATAAAGGGAAGGCTGTTGATGAGATTCAGGAAAACATGACAGGGCAGCTGATGGTGGTTGGGAGAACTGTGTGAGGTCTCAAGGTACCTACTTGGAAGGGGACTGAGGTGTCATTGTCCTATCTATAATGTTTCTTGTATCTTGTATCTTCTTAATAAATGTCTCTACTTTTCATTTTACATGGCTGGATACCTTCTGGACAGACCTCATGTAATTAAATATGTGATTCTGAGTAGACATTGTATATACTTTCACTTAACAACTAACATAAGAGAGTAGCTCTGCTTTATGGTAGGGAACTAATGACCTCATTTCTTAGAAGGTCAAAGAAGGAGCAGAGTGCACCATTCCCTCTGCACAATAAATGTCTCAGTGTTGGGGTACTTATCCCAGTCCTATCCATTTGGAGGTGGTATGGAGCAGTGAGTCACAAATGTTACAGTGCACAAAAGTTACCTGAGGATCTTTTTATTTTTTTGAGATTTTATTTATTTATTTATTTTTAGAGAGAGGGGAAGGGAGGGAGAGAGGGAGAGGAATATCAATGTGTGGTTGCCTCTCCCATGCCCCCTACTGAGGACCTGGCCCACAACCCAGGCACATGCTCTGACTGGGAATCAAACCAGTGACTCTTTAGTTCGAAGGCTGGCACTCAGTCCACTGAGCCACACCAGCCAGGGCTTATTACCTGAGGATCGTATTAAAATGTGGAATTTGACTCATTAGGTGGGGCCTGGAATTCTGCATTTATATCAAGCACCCAGGTAATGGCACTGGGGCTTCTCTGAGAACTGTACTTCAAAAAGCAAAGGCCTAGAGTAAGAAGAAGGTGACAGGGATCAGAGGAATGTAGGGGAATGGGAGGGGAGGGTAGTCCCCTATAAGACACTTTTGAGGTGCTACAAAACAAGGAAAAAGGGAGAGGAGAGGTGTGGGCTCCACTGTATCCTGGCAAAACTACTTAAAAGAGAATTGTAGGACTCTAATTCTCCCCAGAATCAGTGGGCTAATCTAGGGATGTCTTGGCCCAATATGGGTTATTGTTGTGAAATGGTCTAGATGAGTACTTGTATTTCAGAATCACTGGAGTGTTGAAAAATGCTTCCATGCTAGAATTTCACCCAAAGAATTACCTCTAAGTCTTAACATATGGAGGTAAAGCCTTAGCTTCGAGGGTTTTTTGTTGTTTGTTTGTTTTTTAACCTCTCCAGGTTGAGAAACCTTGGTCTAACTGATCCATTTGGCAAAGGTTACTTTGCACATAAAAAAAAAAAGAAAAAAAGCCCGGACAAAGAAGTCCATACTCTGGCTGGAAGAGGGCTAACCTCAGAGTCTGATTCAGTGGAACCAGTTGCCCAACATAGCTGGAGAACTGAAGCTTGGTCACTCTGCTATTTGGGGACTGCCAGATTCTACCTGCAGACGACTTTCAGAGTAATAATACCAGGATTAATACCCATGAACAGAGCCATAATACTCATTCCCAGGTCAAGTCAGGTCACAAACTTTTTTTGCCTCTCTTGGATAGTCTATTTTTCCCTTTCCTGTTGTATCTGTTACCAAAAATCATATTGTTTGGATAAAGTTTCTCTTAGAAGTCTGGGGAGACTATTAAGTCATTGGCTATAGAAAGACCACTCAAACCCAATCCTTGGCTTCTGGATCTTTTTTTTTTTTTAATTTTTTTTTTTTTTAGATTTTATTTATTCATTTTTAGAGAGAGAGGAAGAGAAGGAGAGAGAGGGAGAGAAATATCAATGTGTGGTTGCCTTTCATGTGCCCCGCACTGGGGACCTGGCCTGCAACCCAGGCATGTGCCCTGACCGGGAATCGAACTGGCGACCCTTTGGTTCACAGCCCGTGCTCAATCCACTGAGCCACACCAGCCAGGGCGGCTTCTGGATCTTCTTGTTGATCGAGATCTAGTGTGGTTTCAAACTAGACCTAGGGATCTGAGAGGGCAGAGGTGCCTTTCCCTTGCTCTAAATTCACACACTAAGGAGCTGCACGTTGTGGTAGTGTGAAGATAGTTGAACTTTCTGATTCACTGTTTCATCATCATCAACCCACATACACCAGACAAACAGAACTAATAAGATATACAGCTATACAAGTAACTTATTATAAGGGACTGATTTGCATGACTGTGAAGGTTAAGAAGTTCCAATATCTGTAGCCAACAACGAGACCCAAGAAACCTGATGGTGTAGTTCCAGTCCAAGTTCAAATCTGAAAGCAGGAAACACTGACATCCCAGCTCAAAAATAAGCAGGATGAGAAAGTGTGAATTCTCCTTTACTCCACTTTTTAACTTTTATTCAGGACTCCAAAGGATTTGAAGAGTCCAACAGAGGGGAGAGCAATCTGATTTGCTCAGTCTACCTTTTCCAATGTCAATCTTTTTCAGAAAACACCATCACAGACACACCCAGAGTCCATTTTAAATCAAATATCTGGGTACCTCATGGCCTCATCAAGTTAACACATGAAATTAATCACACCATAGGATCTCATAGAAAGAGTAGTCAGAGACAGCTCCACTATTGACTATCCCCTGAAAGGGGCTGCTAGAAGGACTGAGCAATTTGCAACTAAGCTGAAGTTTAAGTATCATCTCAAGTGTCGTATTTAAATCTTTAGATTCCCCCAATAGCAGTTCTATCAAACAGTATTTATTTATTTATTTGTTTGTTTATTTAATCATTTTACCCCGAATCTGGTCCAGCTTCTAGAATGCCATTATCAGAGGACCACAAGCCCTCTCTTGCAGCCAGAATCCCTGGTTTTTGTTCCCATCCTGTTTATTCTTTCATCTACCTCTCCCCATTTCCCATCTAAGTTTTACCAGTCCTCCAAGGGCCGCCTGTATGTCACACTCTTCATGAAGCATAAACTGATCACTCTAGCTCAGTATAGCCTCTGATTCTTTGGACTTCATAGCCATTATTAATGTCCATATGGCTTTCTTGGCATGTTGTCATATACTACCTGATTCTCTTTGAATTGAGGCAGTAAGTCAGATCAATTAAAAGCAGGGACAGAGGAGTTACACACACCTAGGTTTAGTCTGACGTTGGCACTTACTGGCTGTGTGACCATGAGTAGGTGTTTAACCTCTCTGAATTTTAGGCTGTGCGTTAGCACAGTAAGAGTGATAATAGCCTATCTTGCAGAGCAGTAGCGAAGGCTAAGTTGAGAGCAACAATAGTACAACCTATTGCTTGCACGACTCATGTGGTCCTTTCTCAGAGTGTAATGATCAAAGAACACAGCCCATTTAAAGAACTACTAGGGGGCAATGCAAATTTGTGCAGCCACTATAGGAAACAGCATGCAGAATATTAAAAAAAATTAAATATAAAAATACCATGATCCGCCATTTCCACATGTGTATTGCTCCAAAGAAAACAAAAACAGTAATTTGAAAAGACATATGCAACCTCCTGTTCACTGCAATGTTATTTACAATAGCCAAGACATGGAACCCACCTAAGTGTCCACATATGAATGAATGGATAAACAAAATATGTTATTCAGGCATTAAAAAAGGATGAAATCTTGCCATTTATGAAACATGGATGGTCCTTGAGGGTATTACACTAAGTAAAATAAGTCAGAGAAAGACAAGAAAAAGAAAGAAGGAAAGAAACAAAGGAACAAAGAAAGAAAGAAACTATTAACCGCAAAATAACTTGACTTCTTTACTCATTTTTCTCTATATCTGGAAGGGACATATGTAGTCCACAACAAATCCTTTACATTTCCTGTTTTTCCCTATACAGTTTCTTTTCATGACTTTCACATACCTCCTCTCCCATCCTTTTTAGGTCATAAGTATCTTGCAATCTTACTACCACCCTTTCTTCTCTCCCCTCCAGTCCTCTGTCTGTCTCCCCACTTGTAAATCTGCATGATGAAAACAGTCAGGTCTGGCCAAGGCCAATATTCCCCCAAACACACTTGGAGGGTGAGAAAGCAGGAAGGGCAATAAGCACAGGGAAAACCAGACTCTCACGAGTTATTTTTGTTCCGCTATGTGTGCTAAGAATTTAGCAGTATCTGACACATAGTACATGTCCCCCAAAGGGCAGCTTTTACTATTTTATTGCTATCCTATGTTGTAAGATAAAGCAAGAATGACATTTCTTTTCTTTGTAAATATGTGTCTCCTTCACCAGACTGCAAACTTTTTTAAGAAAAGAATTTTATTACACTGTTTTAATATTCTATACCAATGCTACTCAATAGAACTTTCTGCAGTGATGAAAATGGTCTACCTTCTTTGCTGTCCAATATGGTACTTATCAGCTATATATGTGAGTACTGAGGACCTGAAACATGGCTAATGCAACAAAGAAGCTGATTTTTTTTATTTTATTGAATTTATTGCATTTACATCACAAAGTCCAATGTGACTAATGGCTATATTGGACAGAGCAAACAATGCCTACCATAGCACCTTGCAAAAAATAGGCATTCAGTAACATTTATTAACTGGATGCATGAATAATTGATTAAATGAACTATAAACTATATACATTATAGTGCTCACATCTCTACAATTACAATCTATTTACATAGGTGAGCAGTAGCTACTTTCCTGTTGCCTCATACTCTAAATAGCTTTCTTGCCACAGGAAAAATAGCAAATGCTAAAACAAATAAATAAGAGTCTATATTTAGTTCTCACTTTATCTTAGCTCAGTATAAATTCATTCTGACTCTGAGGTCAGCTTCCTTTGTTTCTCAGAAATAAAAAAACAACTGTGATGTACATATTTTATTTAATGGTGGGTTCTCGTTATGACATTTCCCTTTAGTATGGAAAGAAGAAGAGATAAGTTATTGTCAATGCAGCCACAAGCAAATTCAACCATCTTCCTCGGCACTAAAGGGAAATGTCAAAAAGGATTATTCATGCATTAAAGATTCTTGGATATGTTATCCCTCTCATATATCGAAGGACAGGGTTGTGTTTAAATACTTGTAGACCTTTATGAGGTATTAGGTGCTTGGCAGGCTTGAAATAACATTTATATCTGTAGCTGTGTGACCTCATCATCTGTCTCGACACAAAGATGGAAAGAAATATTTCACTGATATTTCATCTGAGTGATAGTTGTTTTTAAGGCTATTGAGCTTTGTAAAAGAATACCTTCTTGTTGTTTTGAATTTGTGTCTTTGTATCTTTATGTTTTTTAAACATAACATTTGAACAAGGCCCTATATATTTGGATCTGTTTCTTCTTTCTAGGATGACAGGTAGGAAACCAAGATAAAAGAAGTCATAAGGAAATTCCAAAAACAGGGCAAGAGGGAACCTTATTTTCAATTGAATAGAAGGAGTCTGGATCTTAAGAGTGAATAATCCCCCCCAAAAAATCAACAAACAATAAGTGTTGGAGAGGTTGTGGAGGAAAGGGAACCCTAGTGCACTGTTGGTGGGAATGCAGGCTGATGCAGCCATTGTGGAAAACAGTATGGGATTTCCTCAGAAAACTAAAAATGGAACTGCCTTTTGACCCAGCAATACCACTGTTGGGATTATATCCTAAGAATCCAGTAACACCAATTCAAAACAACCTATACACCCCAATGTTCATAGCAGCACAATTCACAATAGCCAAGTGCTGGAAGCAACCTACGTGCCCATCAGTAAATGAGTCAATCAAAAAACTGGTACATTTACACAATGGAATTCTATGCAGCAGAAGAAAAAAAGGAGCTCCTACCCTTCATGACAGCATGGGTGGAACTAGAGAGTATCCTGCTAAGTGTAACAAGCCAGGCGGTAAAAGACAAATACCATATGATCTCACATAGTCACATGTATTAATTAACCTAATTAACAAAACAAGCAAGCAAGCAAAATACAACCAGAGACATTGAAATAAAGAACCAGAGAGAAGTGGGGAGAGGGATAATAAGGGATAATGGGGGGACGATCAAGGAATACATATAAAGGACACATGGACAAAGCCAAAGGGGGTGGGTTTGAGGGTGGGAGGCCAGGATGGGTGGGGTGGGGTGGCGTGGTGGGGTGAAAATGGAGACAGTTGTACTTGAACAACAATCAATCAATCAATCAATCAATCAATCAATAAAATGAGTAACCCCAAAACATTTTGCTAAGAGAAATAAACCAAACATAGAAGGACAAATATTGCATTATTCCACTTTATGAAATACCTAGTATAGGCTAATTTACAGAGATAGAAAGTAGATTCAAGGTTACCAGAAAATAGGGAGAGAGGGGAACAGGGAGTATGCTTGATGGTTACAGAGTTTCTGTTGGGGGATGAAAATGTTTTGGATATAGATAGCAGTGATGGTTGTGTTACAGAATGAGCCTGTGGGGGGCCCAGCTACAGTTACCTAAACAAGCTCCCTCCCCAGGGGTCTTTCTGTTCTGGGTTCGTGTTGCCTGCAGCCACGTGTTAGGAATTGCGGCTCTCAATGCCAGAGTTTGGTGAAAAGGAAAGGAGCTATTTATTAAGAAGTTATACAGGTTTAAAGTAATGGTGGAAAGTCACCATTAAAAATCCCAAAGTCCCTTTAAAACACCCACACACACACACACACCACCCGCCCCCCCACACACAGTCCTGCCTTCCCCCCTTTGCCCAACCAGGCCAGTCAGGGGTACCTTATCTCAAGAAAAAGAAATAGAAGTCTGTAGCTTGGCCAGACTCCCGGTTACTCCCAGTAACTCGTGCTCGGCTGGGCATGTCTCCTGCAGTCACCAGCACCATCAACTGTGTCGCCACGATTTCCAGTTCTTAATCCAAAACCACATGGCACCTCCTCATGGCTCACCAGCGAGAGTACTTTCACCCCTTTCCTGTCTGCATGGTCTTGCATTGTCCTCCACACAGTCCTATGTTGTTTCCCAAGCCCTGTGGCCACCTGCCTTAAATTTAAATCCCAGCCTGGAACCTGCTCTGTAATCCCATTTCTGACTCCTCCCACAATCGCCTACACCTGCCAGCACTCCTGTACTTTCAGCCTTTCTTGGCTGCCATAGTTCAGACAGGCGTGGACCCGTGGTGTGGAGCGAGGCAGCCTCAAGCTCTTGCACAGGTGTGGTAAGGTAAGGGGTGCTGCCTCAGTTACATCATGGGTAAAAGTTATGCATATCTTCTGGCTCCATTCGGGCTGGAAGACTAGTCTGCTGTTATTGATATGCAAAATAACTCTCAGTGGTCCTGCTCCACATCTCCCATCCCCCAGTCAGACTTGTGTGTTGGGGGTATGTCCTATATTCCCAGACACCCCAAATTCTGGACCCCATTACAAACCCCGACTTTGGAGAGCCCCCGGGGCCTCCCATCCTACACTCCATTACAGTTGCACAACATTGTAAATGTAATCAATGCTACAAAATTGTACACTTAACAATTATTAAAATAGCAATTTTTGTGTTATATATATTTTATCACAATAAGAAAAAATAGAATCGTATAGTTCAGTAGGTCTCACATAAAAGAAAAAATATCATTGAGAGAGGTTAACAGCCAACTTTAAAGCAGATATTTAGCCCAGCAAATTCATATAGAAAACATCCAATTCGGGGGCTTTGCTTTTGACACGTACCATTCTACGGGGAAACAAGGTTGCCCTCCAAACAAATTGCAGTGAAATAAGAGCTAATGGAATTAAATAGGAGGCAGGTGAAAGGATGTTAACTGAATCTGGGAAAGGCTGCTAGAGGGCGTCACTCATCTTTAGGTGATATGCTGAGTAGAGCTGTATCCACCCACAAACCTCTCTTGGGGCCACTGGGAGAAAATGTTGGGCTCGGACCAATGAACTGACTTAATGTAGCATTTCTTGAGTCTTATGTGGCTGTGAGATGACATTAGTACAAGAAAGGAATCTCGGGACCATTTATTCATCTCTTTGGTGTGAAGCAGGATCACAATTAAACCATCTCAAGCTGAGAACTACACTTTTTTCAGAAGCCCTCCAGAGTGGTCCTTTGGAAATCTAATGCACATCTCCTAATGAGGGTTTCGACCATTCATTCTCCCCTGCCTACTTGGAAGTTGATGGGAAGCCAACATCATCTTGTTGTTACCCTCACGCCTCTCACCCGTCTCTCACAACACAGAACCTAGAAATTATGAGGTATTTCAGGAAGGATGTAAACAACAATTCATCTCCTGTAAGTAGGAGTCAGGGTTCAGGCAAGAAAGCAGAGCCAAGATGATTATGACAGGAATAGGGATTTATTATGGGGATGAGACCATACACTAGTATAGGCAAAGCTGGGAAAGGTCTGGAAGGAAGAAACAAAAGATCAAAGGAAACATCACTGACCGGTCAGACTTCAGCACTGACAGGGAGGACATGTCAGGCCTTTCAGGCAAGTCTGAGAAGTCAAGCATGTCCAGCTGACAGACGATGGCCTTAAGGAAAAGCACAAGGGAAGGTCTATTCTGACAGAGCAGTGTCTCTGCGCAGCTATGTGAGGCCATAGCTGAGCACTGGGGAGGGTTTGGCGCCCCTGTCGTTCCAGAAGCAGAGTAGAGGAGAGCAAGGACCAGCAGGAAGCCACAAGACACCTCTGCTTTTGCTCATCACCATGTATGACCATATAACATTCATGATTTGCTTTGTTTCCATCTTCCAAATCTCACACAAGTTTCTCTTTGCCCAGCTCTAACTCTAAACCATGCAATTATCTGCATAACCCAAGATGAACTAGCACAGATGCAGCAATATGTCTAGCATATTGCTTCGCCTTTCTGTGTATTACAGGTAATGTCTAGACATAAGCTTGAATGAAGGCATTGGAAATATCCCTTAAATTGGAATAAAGTTCTTATTCATTCTCCTTTTACACTTTCCAGGTGAGTAAAACATTAAAAATTGATTTTAAGAAATAATGAAGAATAGTTCACTTCTTTCTCCTGACACTGCTCATCTGCTTCACGTAATTGATGGTAGGGAAGACAGCACTTGTTACTCCCCGTCATGTCAAGCTGAGTCACAAGTCTGTCATTTCACATTTTCAGTTCAACTGCGAAGCAGTGTCTATCAACAAATTGAGCAGTTTCCAAATTGGCTGTTTTTACATAATGCCTAGAATCCAGAAGTAGGGTATTGTCTGAAGTGACAAAAGCTTGGAAACAATAGAGATATCCATCATTAGGAGAGTGATTAAATAAATATTAGAGCAAACCCTCAGTGGAATACTATGCAGCCTGTGGAGAAAATGAGGCACTGTAGTGATATGGAGCCATCGCAACATTATTTTAAGTACAAGGGGCAATGTGAGAATTGTGCCTACGGGTCCACGGAACAACGGACACATGCCATGTGTGTGTAAAAGTGCCTTTAACTTCTCTTTTCTCTGGGGAAGGTGAGCAGGATGGAGTGGGAGAAAGAATATAAAACCTTTCAATTTTGTGTCATATGTCTATACTGTTTATAAGATAAACAGATAGACAGGTAGATCAAAATAGAATAGGTAGGTAGATAAGAATAGGTAGAGAGACAGACTTGCACACTGTGATACAGTGTGATACGGATATTTTGTCCCCAAATCTTCTGCTTTTGATATCAGATGCCAAGGAGAAAGAAATGTTAGTTATTATAGTCCATGCCATAGCTATAAGATCACATTCACATATTGGATCAACTAATCAGAATGTACACATAGTAGAAAAACATGGAAAAATTTCCTACTTCTTCCGTCTTGCCTCATTTCGTCCCTCAATGTGAGTAATATCTTTTGTGTATGTTTGTACTTACATTTTGTTGTATGAGTTTAAAGACAGATGCAAATTACCTGTTAGAAATGGTTCTTCTTTGAGACATCACCCATTTCAAAGTACAGAAAGAAGTTTCCTGTTCTGATCACCAGAATCATTTATTAAAGGGGGGGCAAATATCATTATTAATCTAGGTCAGTTAAGAGGCTTATTCTACACATGCCCCCTCTTTCCTGGACCACCTGCTACAGGAGGATTGGCTTTGCTGTGCCTCTCCTTTGTGATTCATTTCCTCTGTCTAAATTACATTTCCCTCTTTCATTCTGCCCAGATGTTTGACAGGTGCTTAACTTCTGGAATCCTTCACCCAGTAACCACACGTTCTTCCTTGTATGTAGTTTTCTGAGGCTCAGGAGCCAACTCCATCTTGCACAGGAGTACACACTACAAATTATAGCTTCCAGAGGAGAGCACTCAGTGTGGGCTTTGGTTGGCACTGATTCCCGGGGACAGGGAAGGGCTTCTGTCCGGCTCTCCCTTTCTGTTTCCTCCTGGCTCTTGATTAGCTAATGTCATTGCTCAAAATACTCAGCTGTGATCATTGCAAAAAGGGCTGTGGGATGCCATCACATCATGGGGGTTTTCTCCTGCAGTACTACATGGACCACCTCTTGATTAACATGCAGAATTAAAAACACTAAAAAAATTATTCTGTTAGCATCTTTCAGAAGCAGTTATTAGATTTCTTTTTTACAAGAAATTCCGGCCTTGCATTTTCTTCCTTTAGTGTGCAAGAGGACATTCTCCTTTCATGAAACCCCCGGATCTCCCCCGCAGCGCTCTGCACCCATCCTGGTAGCTTGGGGAAGAACAGCGCCCTGGCAGTGAGGGTTGTATTGACGTTTCCCCGCAGCCAGGCCTTCAGTTTTCTGCCCTGTCTGTAATGTTGTTATTCTTACAGTGTGAAATATTGACTTACAACAGTCTCTCTCCCACTAGAAATGGTTTATTTAGAGATCACTAAAGAATGAATGAGAGTAAAGCTCTGGCCACCAGCATTGGCATATATCACACCTCTCCTTTTTCCCAGGTTAAAAGAGGTCATTGGTTTTGTACATCTCATTTGCTTCCATACACTTCCCATGTGCTCCAGCTGGCCATGTGGCCTTCTGGCTGTCCCCCCTGCAGGTCCCTCAGCCTGGAATACTCATCTCCCAGAGAACCACGTGGCTCACTCCCTTACTTTCTTCAAGTCACTGTTCAAATGTCATTTTCTTCTTGCCCACCCTTTTTATATAATTATAGCCCCCAGGACTTCCTAGCTCATTTTTCTGTTTCCTTTTCCCTCTGAGGTGCCTCACCTTATATATTTTAATTTTGGTGGTTGTGTCACCACTGTAAGTTCCATGAAGGCAGGGATTTTTGTCTCTGTTCACTGCTGTATCCTCTTTGCCCAGTGTAAGGTAGGCACTTTGAAATAAAGGAATGGATGAACAGTAGTGACTGCAGTTTTCCTACCCTTCTTTCTGGATGGGCTAACCTAAGGCTTTACCCTGAATGCATCAAGATGGGTCAATTAGAAGGGATAGGAGCCAGTATTTATCTACTATGTTTTAAGCATTTTACATTTAGACTCTTATCATTTTATCTGTCTAGCACCACCGCTACCACCCCACCCCGGCCATTTTTGGGAGACTGTTCTCCCTTCCTCTGGGAACTAGCGCCAACTGCATCATGTGGCCATCAGGGGAGCCTCCATGTCAACACGGTATGACCCCAGCTCCTGGCCCTCACTGCTGAGACAAAGACTCATCCCAGAAAACTTGGAAGCCAGACCAGATCCAAACTCAGCCTGGTGGTGCTACTGAATTGAGAAAACATAAACCTGGAAGCTGCTGTTGGCAGAATGAAAAAAGGAAGAGTAGAGCCATTGTGCAGAAAGGCACAGAGACATAAAATGAATACGGTCCTGATGCCCTTGGAGTCCTGATTTCAATTCACTCTTGGGAGGCAGCTGCACCCACATCTTAATTTTGAATTTTTCTAGAATTTTGAAATACTCTTATATAATTATACTACAGTCCCTCTATTTTTCTTTAATTAAAGGTAATTTCTATCACTCATTAAGAAAAGTTTATCATCTTAATGTAGGCAGAAATCTGATGGATAATGGATCTTTCTCTGATCTTCCAGATGAGGAAGTCTTGGAAAGGTTAGGTGTCATGTCCGATTACTATTGGAGAGTGGCAGAGCTAGGGTCTGATTTCAGGCCAGCCCACCTCCAGAGCCTGAGTAAGGACTTCTGTTCTATGATTTAGTCAAGCCCAATCATCTTGAGGCCTTGTCTTTTAAAGAGATTTTACACACATTGGTATAAGATTCCCCATGTACCCATCGACCAGCTTCAACCATTATCCACATCTACCAGTCTTGTGTCTTGGTGGCCTTTTAGGCAGTGGGCCCTCAGAGAGAAAAGAAAACTAAGATTTGAGGCCTTGGAGTGGGGTCTATAGTATGACTGTGCAGTGAGCTTCATGGAGAACTGCAGAAAAGAAGAGGCATCAAACTCCAGGAACAGAGCCGCCGAGGGCAGAGTGCTGTCAACAGTGCCGTTAGAAGCAGGTGGGTAGATTAAATCACCTGACAGGGGTGGGGGCGTTGTAGCCCCCAGTGGAAAATACTAAATGTTAGAACACTCTTTAAAGTTAAAAGAAATGCAAAATGCAGCCCCTCCCACCCACATGTTTGTGATTACCAGGAAAAATTAATGCTCAGATGTTACCATGTAAGACACAGTCTTGAGAGGCCTCAGTGTCAAGGTTCATTTGTTTGACCTTGCTCAGGTTCCTCTCTGCTCCTGGTTAATGATTTACAAGTGGCACCCTGGTAACGGTTAAGGGACCCTCTCACCCTGTGCTGTTTAAGAACAGGAAGTAATCCAGAACCTGGGGGTAATCCCATCACTCATTGTCAGAGCTGCACCCAGGACACTGTTGGAGCTGACCAGAGCTGTGTTCAGTGAGACGGCTGGTCCCCAGCCTGACACTCTGCTGACAGCTGCTGTTTCCCTCCTCTCTCTCTCTCCCCCTCATGCCAGAAGGACATTTATATAAGCGCCACTGGCTCCGTACTGAGTAAACCAAGATAGGAAATGAAATGGCTGGATTCAGCAGGGTGGTGAAGTGCGTTTTCCACAGTGAAGAAGCAAGCACAGCCCCAGAACTGCCAGGATGAGCCAGAGTCATTTTCCGGAGATTCCTGTCCTGGAGGTTTTTCTTCCTATCATGGCTCTTTGGTGCCCACGACTTCATTCTGGGATGGAGGCAGCTGTCAGCCCTAATACATGTTTCACCGGGGAGTTGTGAGAATCAAATGAGATTGTGAATGGGAGGCATTTGGTTAACTGTGAAGTGTCATGCAACCCTAAAGGACTGTCATTTCCACTCCTTCCCTACAGCAGACCCGGGGGCTGCCTCCCACACCGCCAGGCTGCCTTTCAGCCTAAAAGCCAGGTCTTTTATCCTAGGAGGAAAGCTTCATTCAGGATATATTTCTGAATGCCAGCCACTCCTGAAATGAATCCACCAATATTTATAATTCACATGCGGAAATGTGTCAAACATATTTAGCAAGCTCCCCATGAATTTCTTGTGCCTAACAACCAAAACAGAAAAAGCAGCATAAGGAATTTATGGTTATTTGATACCAATTTGATCTGAATGAACAAGCCAATTTTTCCATTTTTCCAAATGTGAACCTGGTACCATTACTATTGCTCATGTGTGGTGGGGTATATAATGCTCTTGCTACTTGAATTTTAGCATTTCTGTTTTTTCCAAAATGAAAATTTTAATCCTGGCAAAGAAAGCCATTGAATCTAGTATGTATGTACTCTGATATCCCAACATACTTCTCTATGCCCTGCATTTTCCAATTCCATTTTGGAAAAGGTGGGGCCTAGAGAACTTCAAGTTTCCCTCAACTTCAAGGTTATTTTCTCCCTTCTGGACACATTGTGTCAGGCATCATGGCAGTAACAATTTTCTCCCGAGGAAACCACGTGGCCATTAGCTCCACCCAGGCAGCAAACCCTTTGGGTAATTCTGACTGGGAAGCAACCAGAGAACACATTTGTGGGGTATGTCTCACAAACATTTCCTCTTCGACATCCCAATTGTCTTGCAGTTTCACCCGGTCAATTTTAGTAGAAATTCTGTCTTCACAACTACCCACTGTCTCCCCAGTCTCACCCCTCACTTCATTGAAAGCCCCTTTTCCCCCACCATCATATAAAGTTTTGGAATTCTAGGATCATCACTGGGGAGAGTAAACTCAACCACAAGTTTTACCCTCTTTAACTGTCAGTGACTTGAGTTCTTATCTTTGCCCTTCTACGTCCTTCTGCTCCCCTAAGCCTACCATGAGATTCTGTGAAGACAAAATTAGTGAAAGGCTTTGTCATGAGGTACACATGGCCCTCTCTGTGCACCCTTGGGCTGGCAAACCGCTCACCTTAGCATTCTTACCGAGGTCTGTAAACTGGGTCTAAAAATACCTTTCTTGGAAGAACACTGCATTAACAAAACATATAGTGGGATGCTTGTATTAGTCAGATTTGGGGCTAGAAATCAAGGGGACATTTCATCTAAATGTTTGAGAAGACGTTCATGAATAAGTAATTGACAAAGGTTAACTCACAGAAGACCAGACAGTGTTAAACACTATACTTACCTCTAAAGGCAGTAAATTAAAATTCTTGTAAAATTAAATATATCATACATAAGTATTATAAATTGTATTTGTAGAAAATAATAAGTTAAAATTAAACTATCTCTCCAGTTTCTCTACTACTCGGAGATAGGTATATTCCTTGCAGACTTTTCTACATGCAGATACATGTAGCCAAAAAATGAGCTTATACCACACTTAGCACTCTAAAACCTCTCTAGGCCTGTTTTCTCTTCTTTAAAATGGTCCCAAAGGGTTGTTGTGGTTACCAAATGCATTATTACACATAAAATTATTAGTTTTTCACTCAACAATACCTGTGAACTCATCACAGTATATGCCAGACACTTCATAAGAGCTTCACATCCATTATTTTTAAAATGTCCCCTAGAGCAAGAGACATAAAGGAAAGAATAAACAAATGGCATCTCATCAAAATAAAAAGCTTCTGAATGGCTAAAGAAAACAGCATTAAAATGAAAAGAGAACCAACCATATGGGAAAACATATTTGCAAATGATACCTCTGACAAAGGTTTGATCTCCATATTATATAAAGAACTCACACGACTCCACTCCAGAAAGACAAACAATCCAATTAAAAAATGGGCTAAGAACCTGAAAAAACAGTTCTCCAAGGAGGGCATACAGAGGGCCCAGAGACATATGAAAGGATACTCAGCATCACTAGCCATCAGAGAGATACAGATGAAAACCACAATGAGATACCACTTCACACCAATGAGAAGGGCCATCAAAAACAAATCAACAAACAACAATTGTTGGAGAGGCTGTGGAGACAAGGGAACCTTAGTGCACTGTTGGTGGGAATTCAGACTAGTGCAGCCACTGTGGCAAACAGTATGGAATTTCCTCAGAAAACTAAAAATGGAACTGCCTTTTGACCCAGCAATTCCACTGCTGGGATTATACCCTAAGGATCCTGAACAACCAAAACAATCCAAAACAACCTATACACCCCAATGTTCATAGCAGCACAATTCACAATAGCCAAGTGCTGGAAGCAGCCTATGTGCCCATCAGTAAAACAGTGGGTCAAAAAACTGTGGTACATTTACACAATGGAATACTATGCTGCAGAAAGAAAGAAGGAACTCCTACCCTTCATGACAGCATAGATGGAACTGGAAAGCATTATGCTAAGTAAAATAAGCCAGGTGGTGAAAGACAAATACCATATGATCTCACCTATAAGTGGAACCTAATTAACAAAACAAACAAGCAAGCAAAATAAAACCAGAGATATTGAAATAAAGAACTATCTGACAGTAACCAGAGAAGAGGAAGAGGGATAATAGGTGATAATGGGGGGGGGTGGGCATCAAGGAACACGTATGAAGGACCCATGGACAAAGCCAAAGGGGGTGGGTTCAAGGCTGGGAGGCAGGGATGGGTGGGGTGGGGGTGATGTGGTGGGGTGAAAATGGAGACAGTTGTACTTGAACAACAAGAAAAAAACAAGAAAAAAAATTAATCCATTAGTGCCCAAGGAGTTCATGAATAAAATAAAACTGCTGTAAATTCCTCCTGATTCTCTCTAAGAGCCAAGATCAGGGTCATGGATAATAAATAACAGTAATATTTTTCAAATTTCTCTTTGGTTTTAGAATTTGTTTTATGTGCTTTGCACTGTCTCCAAAAAGTTTTGTCTATTTAATCACGTTCTCATCTGGACAAGGTTAAAATGAGTTTTTCTCTGCCCAGAAAAGCCCTCGGAAGGGAACAGATATTCACGTGAACTATAAAGGAGTCAATATTGGGAGCCGCAGAACAGTCTAGTAACTAGAGGTTAGGGTTAGAACAGGCTTTGGTTTAACCCCGACCTTGTGCCTGGCTGTTTGACATTGAAGAATAAGTGTCTCTAGACCTCATTTCTCATCTGGAAGATGGGGCTACTATCTATTCTCTGTCACAAGGCATCTGAGGAAAGATCATTGGAGAATGAGAGTGACAGCATCTTGTTGAACAATATAAAGGTCTACACACATGGAAGTAGTTTAGATCTTGCAACAGAACCACATTCTAGGTAAGTAAAAAGGGATTTTCAACTCTTCTACATCCCTTTCCTAACCACTCTCCCTTAGGCCTGGAGCCTGATGTTCTAACTGACTGGTCAACCGTCTTTGGTGTCAAAGCTGGATTCTATTATGTGCACATCACCTGCTCCTGCCATCCAGTTGACCCGGAAAGTCAGGGCACTCGCTGGCCCGAGTCAAGGTGTGGAAGGAGAAAAAGCTGACGTACTTGCTCTCACCCCTCTTCCTATATTCTTTTCTCCCTTTAGAATCATGTGGAACTCAGTGTGAGAATAGCCACATCCAATCACCTAGAGCTTCGTTAATAGTAATGATAATTATTAAAATACATCAATAATATTTTGTATCCTCACCTGAGGACATTTTTTTTATTACTTTTCAGAAAGAGAGGAAGGGAGAGAAAGAAACCTAGATGGGAGAGAGAAGCATCAATTGTTTTCCCCTGTACATGCCCACACGAAGGACCAGGGACTACATACACCTAGACTGGGGATCGAACCCAAAACTAGATATGTAGCCTGACTAGGAATCATACCCACAACCTTTATGTTATGGGACGACATTCCAACCAAGTGACACACAGGCCAGGGCAATAAATCAATAACATTTATTAAGCATTTAGTTAGTATCAGACAATGTGAAGAGTTCTTGACAAACATAATTAAATTTAAAACAACCCGATGAGATAGGTGGTTATATTATTTTCACTTTACAGATCTGGAAACTGAGGTTTAGCATGGTTAAGTAACTGGCCAGATCACAGAGCTACAAAGTAGGAAGAGAGGAGAAGCTAACTCAGAGTCTGAGCCACATTTGAGGCTTGGTGAATACTTGGAGAATAAATGCATAAAAGTTCATCAGAGATGACCATGGGACACTACTATTATGGGTGACTATTACTTTTATAGGGTCATTTGACTCTAAAGCTTGTGCTTGTAAGTACCCTCCAGCTACCTGCCATTCTCCTGTTTCTTTTTGTTGTTGTTGTTTAATTCTCTTGACTCTGAGCACATGCTAGATATGAGTTCTACCCCAACAAAGTACAGAGACAAGTGAAGCTAGAGTTTGCCTTCCAATTTTCTTAAAACATTACTTTTTCTACCCACCACTCACTCACCCCCCTTCTTCCCTCATTCCTTAAAAAAAGAAGTCATTACATCATTGTATTTTCTCACCTAGGAAAGTCTTTTTAAGTACCAGCCATCTTCATTTCAACACCCTGAGACCCTAGGAGTGCCAGAGGGAGGGATGGCAAGGAGAGCAAATATACCAAAGTGAGGAATAGATGCCTGCTGAGTTTATTAGCACCCAGGCACAGAGAAGGAAACTGCTATTTTTATCAAATCCACCTTTATTGAAATAAATTTCAGAGTAACTTGATAGAAAAAGGGTTCCTTTGGAAATTTTTGTTTCTTCTAATAAGGCCTCATTGTCTTATGTGCCCTTTCTAGCCTCATTTCTATTCCCACATGCATAACATGAAAGTTTTTACATTGGTTCCCTTATAAAATCTTCACCTCAGCCACCAGCCTCGGTGTTGTGGCCCAGGCATAGTCCTGACAGGAAGCATGTTTTACTTTTGTTCCTATGGAAAATAATTGCTGTTTTTTTTAAGTGCTGCGTTATATTTCCTCTTTCATCTTTGAAGTCACAGAAAACAGCTAAGGGGAGGATGGCATGTCAGACCTGGCCACCTCTGCAGGACATTCATTTCAGCCTCCGCTTGGGCTGCTGTCCAGGTGAAAGCACTCTGTTCATACCACACTGAACAGATCGCAGCTCCCAGGAGAACAAGACTGACATCTTTCCCTGCAGACTGGCCTGCCGCATTTCCTTGCAACTTCTTCAGAAGTATAGAAAACCACTTTTTGAGCATATATTCATTTTCCTTCTGACATTTCTAAATATCTCCCTTGACAATCTCAAGCTTAATATTTGACAAGTCAAGAGGCCATGTAGAGCGGAAACTGCACCAGACAATAAGTAAGAGAATTGGGATTTGTCCCACCCATATTAAAACTAATTGTAGTTTTGGACAGGTCACCAAAATGGGGACTCTGAGATTCTGGTCCTCTAAGGAAAAGCAAATACCACCCATTCTATACTCTGTCCACTCCACAGAGGTGTCAAAGACAAAATAATACATGGGGAAAGAGGTGAAAACAGCATATTTTCAAGTGTTTCTAATCATTATCATGATTGTTATTGCCATCATGATGATCATTATTACTATTACAGCTCTTACAACTGAAGAAACTAGTAGAAGATATTGTAATTTGACTTTAGTTTTTTAAAAGGAAAAAGACCATCCCTGATGTCCAGATTACCAGGTTATCCTTGGCCTACAGCATCAATTGAATTTGTATTGTTTTCCACTTTTATAAAAGAAGAGTCCTGCCTTCATGATGTCAGAGGTATATACAGTCATCTGCTTGCTCCTCTAGAGGAAGGCACTAGAACACTATTGCTCATGCTCTTTTCCATCTGTAAGTGGCTGTCCCTTGCCCCCACCTTTATTTTCTGTAAAGAAGGACCAGCTCCAAGCTGTTCCCTTTGGGTTTCTTCCACATATCTTCTAAATCCTCAGAGCTGGATATGTATAAGTATTGTATTTGGTACATATGTGCTAAAATAATAAATGAATTTTCTGAGCACCTTTTAGGCAAAGCATAGTGATAGGAAAACATGGGGCAAGGAGAGAAGCTTTTAAACAGCAGTGGGAAACACAGACCAATAAGCATGCATTATAGGGCACCAGGGGCTCCTGGAAGAAAGAGAAGCTACAGTCAGCCTACGTGACAGTCAGAGGCCTTCTTCATGGTCTAGGAGAGCTGAGTTGCATCTGGGACCCATCACACTGGCCAGGGTTCTGGAAGAAGCACCCAAAAACATGGTTTCTCAGGCTTTTGGGTGTGGAGATGCTCAGGGTGCTTCCAGAGATAGGCCATATGCTTAATCAAGATGAGATATCCTCTCCAACACTCTGCCAACTCATGATTCTCATGACTAGTGCTTGGGGAGATCTGGACTAGGAGTCATAAGACACATGGCTTTGCCAGTCACTGCTAATAACCTTTGTCCAGCCCAGGCCATCTGTTCCTGACTGAGAAATCACTCTCTTGATCCCACAAGCCTTAACTTCCATCTAACCTGAAGCTCTTTATTCAAGTTTACTCTCTGGATCTAGGTTGTACCTACAAAAATTGAAGGAGTGAGTGAGATGACTTTTCTTATCCACTTCAAGGTCCTGTGAGTCTACATTTTCATTGACTTATTCAATCACTAGTCATTTGTAAAACCTTGCTCTGTATCTACACAGGCACTACAGTTACAAAGGTCATTATGAATCAGCAATACCTCAGAAAACCTCACAATGTTGTGTTGAACTTAGACCCACAAGAAAAGAATCTTTGGTGGGGAGGAAGAAAACAAAAAAAATGCTCCAATGAAGGATCTACTGAGAGCAGGGTAGTAGACCAATACACCAGGTTTCCTAAAGCCACATCCAGCAGAGCTTCTTGGACGTGGTGTCATGAGATGTTAAACTTGGCTTCAACATCACACTGCATGGGCCAGAAACTAGACACAGCCGTGGACAGGCTCTGTGACCTAGGCAAGTTGATTTAACATCTTCACATTTTGGTTCTGTCTGAAAAACAGGTGTACTTATTCTTAGCACTTTCCTTCTAGGCTGTAGTGAGGATTAAAGAAGCAGTATTTAACACATATTTCCTGTTATTGAAATCATGAATAGATATCTTTACACCATTCAGATTTCATAGAAAAAAGTCTTCAGAAATTTTTTTAATTGCCTTCAGGAAAACAAAAAATATGGAGGGAAAAAAATAGAAAATTAGGTAAAAAAGGAAAATTTCTTTGGAGAAATCAATCATTTGCAAAAAGTTTGGCCCCTGCCTGGAGACAGGTACAACAAGCAAAGTTCCCCAGATCACATGTCTCAGAAGTCCCAACATTCACCGATTCTATATTTAGGTGCCCATATGTTCCTACAGGCCAGAGTTGCCCACAAATACAGACATTTTGGTACACACAGCAGCAATTTTCAAATATTTCCCTTTTAGGAGAGGGAGATGCAACAGAGCTTAATTGGTTCTAAGTTATTCTGAAATATCGTACCAATTTACAGCAGAAAGGTCGTCGTGGTGAATAAACATGAGGATTCTGTTCAGTGTCTGAGATTTAGCAGACTAACTCCCACTCATGTTAATGGGGCCATGCTCCAAATCCCCAGCCATCACCCTGGATATTTGCTCCAATCCCATACTGTTGAGATTGAAGTGTGTTTTCCAAACTGAAGCTAATCCTGAGCTGGAATCTCTGCGTGGTCAGATGGGGACAGTGTGGCTGATACCTGGGGCTCAAAAGGATGGCACTGAGGAGCTTTGTTGAAAGGTGTGTCTTCACATTGTCTACCCAATTCAGGGCGTCTTTCTTTGACCGAGGCACAACATGGTCCGCTCACTTTACAAGCACATCTCCCACTCCTTCTCTCTATGAACTCCACACACAACTAAGTCCCCCAGTTCTCCCATATACTCTGGGCTTCTCTGCTGGAGGGGAATGTTTATGTTGGTCCCTACCTCCCTCTTGCTACTTTAAGGGGATCCATCTCAATGCCACCTTGTTGGTGAAGTTTTCCTATACCTGCTACCACCCCCACCACCCCCAACACTCACATACACAGTGGATGTGGTGTTTCTCTCCTTAGATCTTAGAATATTTTGAGCCTTGGATATGGCACAGTTCACATTCAGCTTTAAGAAGTTTATTATTCTCCTCATGTAGCCTGGAGGCCCTGGGAGTGTAGGGAATGCATCACGTCTGTCTTTGTATTGCCTTTAACACCATTGGTGCTAAAGAAAGCAGTGAATTGAACTGACTGATTTTCTATTGCTTGATGTTTTTGGAAATTTGGACTTTCAAGGAAGGGGTTGGAATGGGAGAGTTGGGGTATAATTATAGGTGATAGATCCTTTGTTAAGTTAAACATGTTTTACCATTCCTAGTCTTGAGGCTCAGAAAAAAGAATTGGTCCATTTCTTGGAACTCTGTTTACCACATCTCCTGGAGACAGAGAGCACGGGCCACCAGGCTGAACCATAGGCCTGATTCACAGCAGCAAGACAGGCACTGATATTTGGCACCGGCATCCCTGAAAAGCCTCTAGACTTATGTCTACAGCCCTCAAGACTAAAAGCCAACAAGAGCCACAGAGGACATTTTATCCATAACTACTCTTTTAAGTTTGGTTCTACCAGGTGTATTTTAGCTAATCTATCTGGTGTATAACAATCTTCTTTATGAACATAACCTTTGGGTAGTCACAAACTGGCTCACCATGCTTGACTGGATGGCTGAGCCCTGGCAGGGATGAGATTGATCATTTACCCTTCGCTTGCTCATAATTTAGTTGCTTCCCTGGAACCTGCAGGAGTTCTGGAGATTCTAAGCAAAGGATAGTCTGTGCTCACTGTTTCTACACTTTCACTCACCCACCAAATCTAGTGGATGCTTTTGAGGCTTTTATTTAGCTATCTGTCTAGCTGAATAGTTACTAAAGTTGAGTACTAATAACAGACCTTATTTCTTGAGATTCTACCTCCTTCATATTTATGACATCACTTTGTAACTTTCCTTTACCAGCCAGCTCTTTCAACTTCCATCCCAGGATCTTCCTCCTCTGTCCACTCCAGGCCCTACCCTTGGTCAGCTCCTCTCACTGCCCTGGCCATGGCTTCCATTCCTGAAGCCCCAAAGATGGCTGCTAGTCGTCCATCTATAGCACCTCATCATTAACTTCACATGTAATGTAAATGGGGCAGCTCTTTTGTGACTTCATACTTTCCTACTCCTTTTCCAATTTCTCCTCCAAACATCTGATTCTCATAATTGTATGCTAATGTCTCCAAATCAGTCATTCTCAACCATGACTACATATTCAAATCCCCCAGGGATGGAAAATAAAAAAATGTGGATGCTAGGCTACAGCACCAGATTCTAAATGAGGTATTCTGGAGTGGGCCAAAGACATTAGTATTTTTTAAGTACAGTACTATTTTCCCATTATCATTGACATAAAATTTTACCTTTTTGTCTGAGAAGTAGCTTTGACAGCCCTTCCCAAGATCTGAGACTTAGGTATTATAATTATCTCCAGGGTTCCAGGCCCTGGAACACAGGCTCAATGACTGTTTATTGTCTTGTACACAACTTGATTTGCTCAAGACAGATTTAATTTATATCCATTGTTCTGGTGTTTCATTCAATTGGCTCTCCTGCCCATTTCATTACCTGAGTATCCCATTTATCCCACTAAATTATACAGCCCTCCCTAACCATAAGGGACCTAAAAGTTTGAAAATACTACTCTTACTGGCTGAATTGTGTTCTTCCAGGTCAGAATGTGACTAGGAGATGTGATTAGAAAGGAGACTAAATTTAAATGTCAATAGAGTGGGCCATACTCCGATCTGACTGGTGTCCCCCTTAGAAGAGGGTGTTTGGACACATAGAGAGACACCAGGGATACATGTGTGTGCAACAAAGAAAGACCACGTGAGGACATGAGGACAAATGAGAAGGTGGCCACCTGAAAGCCAAGGAGAGGGGCTTCAAGCAAAACGAAATGTGCCAACATCTTGCTTTTGGACTTCTAGCTTCCAGACTGTGTGAAATAAAGTTCTGTTGCTCAAGCCACCCAGTCTGTGGCATTTTATGAAAGAAGCCTGAGCAGAGTAAAACCAATATAAGTATTGTTCTGTAAATATTCCAGTCCTCCAAGATGAATACTCACACTACTTTCCAAGAGACCCACTGTCCTCATTTTAGAGATTTTGGATTCTTCAACTGTACAATAAAGGGCTTGACTTAATGTCTTCATAGAATGCTTTTAGCTTTCATATATTCTGAGTCTATCAGACTGTTCCCAAATGAAAGGCTGAGGCTCCCATCTCTCTGGTGGTGAATAAGATGGTGATAACAAAGGGTGACAATGGGTAAGTTCCTACCCTCAAGGAGACACATACTGATATAGGAATGTCTCATCTGCATGCAGAAAGTGACAGAGTGACTTTTATGGAGACTCAGGGCAGGAGTACCATACCAGTCCTAAGGAGAGTTTAGGATAGGTTCCTGTGTGTGTGGACAGCCAAACTGATTTTAAGTGTGAAGAGTAATGTACCCAGTGAAAGAAGGTGGTGGGACAGGTATTCCCTGGAGAAGAAATAGCACTTTTTTAAAAAAGCAAAGATAAAAGAGAAACCATGTTCTTTCTGGTAATCTCCCAACCTCCCACATCCTCAATTCTCAGTCCAGTACTTTTTCTCTGTCCTCAGAGCTCAGAGTGTATGGTTATCTCTCCTATGTTTTAACCTTTTAAATAGTTGAGGACTTAAAAATGACAAATTCTGTACTTTCAGGTTTTCTTTTTCCAGGCTAAGTAATTTCACTCTCTCCAGGCTATCCTTCAAGTTTTAAACCCAGGTCATGCACTGGCACCAACAATTCACACGAAAGTGCATGCATGCACGCACACACACACACACAAATGCACATATGCACACACAGGACAGGAGGGCCTGTAGTTCACCAAAAGGCTCTTAAATTTGAGAGAAGATATCAGTGCTGTCCTCTCACAAAGTACAGATTAAGGTCACATCAGCCACATAGCTATGGGAACCATCAAATCATCAGTATACTTCCTTCATTAAATAGAAAGCAAAAGCATCAGACACAGTCATTCTGAAGGCTGACCCATACGTGAAGAAGAAATAGATCTGCCCCACAGATATAAAATGTATTTCTACCAGAAAACACTATTATTCTTCTATCTTACATCGTGGCATAAATACAACAGCCCTTGTTTTCCACACAGATTCCTACTTCTTTCACACCCAAGCATATGCTAAGAGATCTTAAGCAACACTCTTCCTTCATCTCTGGGAGGTGTCTTAAAACATTTTTAGCTCACCAAACACAAAACAGAGGAGGATCTGTTTCTTTATGCAAGACTACTCCTTTTTGACTGCCTCTTCATACTGCAGATGGAAACCCATCAATTGAAATAAACATTTTCATACTAAAATTGGTACCTGCCCCACCACAGCTAAAGAGTGCAACAACTGTGTTGGAAAAACCATCATCCAGGAAATTCCACACTGCTTCACTCTGTTCAGACCAAGTGCTCATTGGAATTAGAAAGTGAATACCATTAAAGAATTGAGAAAGAACATTAGCATACTGAACTAATGAGGCCACAGGTAGACAGAAAACGCCAAAAATGATAGCAAAATGTGTGGCTAACAATATATTGTGACATATCATCAAGAGCTCAGTCCCCTTGAAAAGAACCCCAAAATAAATTATTAAAAGGCTAGAATGTGATGTATAATAGCAACCAACCATATACAGCTATTTAAATTAATTAAATTTACATAAAATTAGAAACTCTGTCCTTCCATTGCACTAGCCACATTTTAAGAGCTCAATAGTTGCTTCCGAATAGAGCAGCAAAGATAGTTTAAAATTTCCACTATCACACACACTTGCACTGAACAGTGCTGGTCCAGAGGGCTCTGTCTGACTGCTGGATTAGCATCATTTTACACGCCAGGCCTTAAGGAGACGACAGAGAGCACAGTGTGTCTGCTTATGTGACAGTCCATGGCAGGAAAGTATGGTGGGAAGGGAGAAACATTTCACTCCTGGAATGAGCTAATGTGATATAGCGTTGGCAAGAAAGAGCCTCAGAAAAACAGAGAAATCTTGGGCTAACATGGAAAGGAGTTAGTAAATACTACTCTTTGAATAATTTGTCACACTCTTCTAAACATTCACAAAAATGTAGCCACCTCCTCTCATTTGTTAGTGGCTATTTGGACTTTATCAGTCATCCCTCAAATCCTGTTCAACCATCTCTCACTTCCAGCCCCTGATGTTCTGCTTTTAAAAATAGGTAATAAAATATTTTTGAACACATATTCAAGTAAATAAAACCTCAAACAAAATAGAAAAACACAGACTTCCCATTTTACAAAAAAAGGCAAGAACTTTATTTTAAACAAATCCTCGGTTGTGTGTTACACCACATCCATATCTAAATCAAAATCATAATAATAATGCAAAGGAAACAGGGCTTCATAAAAGCACATTATCCAAATATTACTCTTGGCCAATGCTTTAACTAAATACACAGTGGATGTGAAAGGTACAGTATGGCACTTAAACAAATAAGAGCAAAGAGAAGGAAACATGTTCACAGTCCAAAGCAATAGGTTTTTGAACCTTTGGTATATGTCTCAAGCATCCGTAAACACGTTAGCCAATAGTGTTCAGTTCCAGTGATTTTGTGTGTGTATGTTTCAAAAATAACTGTTAAATAATAATAAATAGGGATTGACATGGGCTGATTAAGGTCTCTGGTGTGAGCACACAGGAAAATTCAAACCATGGCAAAATGAAGTACAGTTGTGTTGCACAAAAAAAACTAGATTAGAAAATGAGTGAAATATACCAGTTAGAAATTCTGTGGCTTGGGTAGACACCCTTGTTATTAACAAAAGAATATTTTGAATGCTATCCAAAGTCCACAAACTGGAAGGCAGAAATATCCCAAAGCTTATGACCACATGCCTAACAGTGCAACAACCAGCTCACACAAGTGTTATAGTTGCATATTCCAGTTCCCTCCCTCCCACCCAAACCCTGTCCCTAATAAACAGCACCAGTGCAGTATGAGTTAGAAAATTGGAAATATTGAGACATTCCTAAGGTTTTCATAATGACCAAGGGCCAGTCACATGGGGCTCAAATGCAAACCTTTGCCATGACTGTTCTCCAAAAAGCACCCCAAGTAATCCCTTCTAGCTTGCAGATAAACCATATTAGGTCTACTGGAAGGCTAGGTTCAGAAAAAAAAAAAAAGCTGGCATGCTATCCTGGGTTGAGGGAAAGGGGCATGCTGATAGGGGAGGTACATGAAGGATGTCTCAAGGATGTTTGTCTTGCAGCCCAGGATGAATGGATATGTTGAGCTAAGTCACAAATTTTGTACTGATGAAGTACTTGACTCATACCATTCACCGGGATACAGAGCTCAGCAGAGCTAAGTCCTACTTGGTAGCTGTGCAAGTCCACTCTTATCAAGATCACACTGGGCCACAAAATAAAAGGTCCCGAAGAAGTCTAACTCATCCCTCTACCCAACTGCCTCTGTGGAGCCAGTGGTGTGACATGTAGTAATGATTCTACTTTCTCTCTTCTCCCATTGATGTGAGAGCTTCTCTTAACCAACCTTATCCTGTATCTCAATGATGCGAGTCACATAAATGAGGGCAGGTATAGGCATTCCTGAGCCACTGTCTGCCTCGGGGCTGCTTGTCACCCCCTAGGCCTCCCCAAAACCTGCCCCTTCAAACATAAGCAGAGTCACTGGACTGAGTCCTGCCAAAGTTGGGAACACTGACCCGCGGCAGGTCCTTGTTGCGGATCTCATAGACTGACTTTCTCTTGGCCTGGGCCCCTCGCACAGCCAGCTTGATCTTGCGCCATCCCAAGTGGTTGAGTTCAGCCAGGTTGAGCACAACACAGATGCCACTCACAGCAAACATGAACACTAGAAAGACGGTCTTCTCAGTAGGCCGGGACACATAACACTCCACCTCCTTGATGCAGGGGTAGCGGTCACACTCATACAACCCTGGGACGCTGAAGCCATAGAGAAAGTATTGACCCACCAGAAACCCAATCTCCAGGGCATTTCGGAACACCACTTGGATAATGTAGAAGCGAGAGATGCCTTCCTGCCTTCGAAGCTTGGATCGTGTGGCAGTGCGCAGCCCTGATGGGTGTGGGGTCAGTTCCTTAACCTCTAAACAATCTGGCTCTGTCTCCTTGCTGGTGTTTTCTGTGTTCTGCAGCACCCCATTGAGGATGGCATTTTGCAACTTCTTATCTTCTCGTTTTCCACCACTACCACCCCCACCCCCAGTTCCTCCAGGACCCCCCATGGACTCAGGGGGATCTCTGTCCAGGGCTAGGAAGACGGTAGAGTAGCGGCGTTCTCGCTGCTTGGCAGATTGGTGCACAGAGTAGGTGATGAAGCAGAGACTGGGGGTACACACCATTATGATCTGGAAGACCCAGTAACGAATGTGGGAGATGGGGAAGGCGCGGTCATAACAGGCCTGGTTACAGCCGGGCTGCAGGGTGTTGCACACAAACATGGTCTGCTCATCATCGTACACTGTCTCCCCCACAATGGCCACAATGAGGATCCGGAAGATCACCACCACAGTCAACAGGATCCTGAGCAGGGGGAGAGGAAGGGAGAGAGGTTCTCATGGGCTGAGTCACTGACTTAGGAAACCCCTGCTCCTCCCTTACCCCTGCTCTGGTGTTTACACCAGTGCTTTGACTGGGGAGCTGTCCATCCCTGAGTGGTACTGAACTGGGAATCTTAAGAAACCTTTGTCTTTTCCCTTTCTGCTAGATGCTGGCTGGGAGCATTCATATTTCAGGGATCTCAGATATGTATGTCACCATACACTGGACATGTTACATTTGCAACAGATAGATTTCAACAGTATATATGGAAGGTACAAAGGCACAAAACAAACCTTCATTCTGGATATGGCAAATGCACACAGAATATCTGAACAGAGTATGTTTCAAAGTCTACAGAGTGTGTATGTAAGTACACCAACTGGGTGTTTATCCTCAGTATGAATATTGATCCTAATGCTTTACATAAACAGATAGTTATGAATATATATACATGGAGATATATATATTACATATACGAAATTGTTAATTGAGTGTGTGTGTTTCTGATGCTGTTTTAACAGGCAAATCAGTTTAGCTTAATAAATGTTTGTTGGGGAAGGATACATTCCGCTCCGAAGAGCAAATCCATCTTCCCATTTGCCCTTCTCTGTCCAAATACAATCCTGCTTTCCTTGTAGATTCTATTTAGGGAACCGATGGAGATTGGCTCTGACTCTCGAGAGTGGGGGGACAATGACTAAGCCAACAACTCCTTTTTCGTTGGGAGAAGAGTGAACTCCCCCCACCCCCCGGTGGTGCTTCATGGGGAGGGGATGGGGGCACTGAGCAGGAGTAGCTGAAGGAGGGGGCCATCGCTGGGCATCAAGTAATCTCTCAATACCGGGAACACAGATGCATGGGCTGAGGACGATGGGCAGGGGCAGAGAATGGACGGGGGGCTGTTGGGGCTCGGTCTGGACGTAAGAAGGGACTCCCAGGGGCCGCCCGACGGCCAGCTCGGCGCCCTTACCTCCCGATCATAGTGGAGTGCTGCTGCACCGCAGCTTCCAGCAGCCTCTCCAAGATGGTCCATTCCCCCATCGCTGTGCATCCGGAGGCAGCAGACAAAGGCTGGGCAGTACCGGGCACGTTCTGGCTCCTGGCCCCTCCCCGGGCCGCACCTCCCGGCTTGGAGCAAATTGCCCCGCGATTAAAGAAGCAAAGAAATGTTTTAAAAATCCACGAAACCCCTTTCCCTTTTATTGTACTTAAAAAGGGGAAACGGGGAAAGAAATTCAAGCGCGCCCCGATTGATGGGGCAGCTGGCGCAGTCCGGAGAACCGGCACGACCTCTCGCGCCGTCCCGGGGGCAGGTCTCGAGCCCACGGGTGCTCGGGCGAGGGGCAAGGGCGGGGGGCGGCAGCGTGCAGGTCCGCGAGCTCTCTTGCCCGCCCGAGAGAGGTCTCTGGGCGCCACTCAACCCCGGGGTTGGGGGCCGGAAGGGTCTGGGCACCAGTCCGGGCGGCTGGCACTTCGGCGGGCACTGAGCGCTGCGGCGCTGCCACCTGCGAGGCTGGGGCGGAGCGCGCAGAGCTGGCTGCAGGGCTCGGGAATCCGCGGCCGCCGCCTCTAATCCGCCCTTAAGTAGTCTCCGCCTGCGTCACGCCAGGTCCGCGGAGGGGAGCCGAGCGCTGCGTGCGGCTGTTGCTGAGCGCCGAGGCCCGAGGGGCAGGGGACACGCGCAGGGGCAGAGGGGGAAAGAGTCCTGGGGGCCGGCGGGGAGTGGGGCAACTCGGAGGGAAAGGATTGCACCGCCCCTCGGGGCTTCTCTGGGAGCCCAGGTAACCTCACCTGACCACCAGCACCCTGCAGGAGGAGGCGGAGCCAGGAGCAGAAGCGTGGGTGAGTGGAGGGGGGCGTGAGTAGGTAGTTCAGCGTCTCTCTACGTGCAGCCCTCACCTTTTGCTTTTTTGTTTTTGGGGAGACAACTGAAATTGCCTATCTAAATAGAGATGTTGGCTGGGGAGGGAGAGTGGGGCGACGAGAGGACGTTTTAAAATCTCCCTTGGAGAAGACTGCGTGGCTCAGAGTGAGCCTGAGGTTTGATGCCTCCGTGAATTCGATGCAGGGGTGAGGGAAACTTGGTGAGAGTCCCTTTAGGCTGAAGGTGAAATGTAGGTGTGAAGCTGCCTCTGAGGATGGGGGTCTGGGCACAATCTGTACTTAAGGGGTGCCTAGCGTGAGCCAGTATGTGGTTGTGATTACCGGTCTCTGATGTTTGTGTGTTTGTTTAATTATTTGTTTATTTGTTTGCTAATGGGAGGAGGGGGCGCTTCTCAGGTAAGCTGTAGCTGAATCTGAATTCAAGGAGGCCCAGAATTCTATACAATACTAGCAGAATCAGAGCGGCTCAAAACCTCCCCCACTGGCCACTTTCGCTATCTCTCCTGTCTTGGCTTTCTCTCCTCAACCAGCAGATCCTAGTTTCTGTTTTTAAATTTACGTTTTTTTGTTGCGAATTCTGTCTAGAGCAACTGTTTAATTGGTCTCTAGAAAATTGAAATAATCACACTAGGCTGCTAATTAGCTCAGGGGTCAGTATTAGGAGACACAGTAAGTAGTTGGGAGTATTCCATATAAATGTACCAAAAGCACAATGGGTAAGTGGTTGTCACCCTTTTAAAAATACAACTGTGAAAGGGTTGCTAACTCATTCTAGGCATATAAGGAAGTCTTAATTATCCAGAGTGATAATAGCACATAGGAGTATTACATAAGCCACACCATGATGAGCCTTCAGTTCAAGAGCAACCGGGATGGTTGGGTAGCTGGTGGCCTGGGGCCTGGGAAGAGGGGTACACGGCATGGGCTTGAGTCCACTCACAATGCACATCTGCATGAAATGCAAAGTTTAAAGGCACAACCCAACCTTCGGTGAGATCAATGAGATCTCTCCTAGGCCTGAAACCTTTACCCCAAGGAAGCAGCTTTTCACTGCCAAGAGGTAAAAGAGTTCATGAAGAGTGGAGAAAGGTATAGGTGTAAATGGAACATTAGGGCTAATGCAGGCACTTTTTATTTCCTGCAGGGCAGGGAGGAGGTGCGAAAATGGCTATGGATGGATAATCAATTATCCAGTCTGCTTCCAGATGGAATGGTGGTCTCCCAACTCTGAGTTGGTGTGTTTTCTGACTCTCCCCCCAGCTCCCTTAGGCTCTGGCCCCCTGTGTTCCCTCCTTCTCTGGCAGACACTTTGGAGAAAGAGATCTCAGACAGGGAGTGAATGTGTGAGAAAGTCCCACAGGAAATCTGTTTAACATCTTTAAATGTCTGAAAATAGGCTGCACAACTCAAAATCATTATGTTCTACACATGTAGCTTTTCCAAACTTGTACAGATGATATCCTAAGACCACAGATTGCAGCAAATACATTTTAAATATTCTTACACTATAATTTTCAGGCACAGGGCTATAACTACCTTGTTGATTATTAATTCATTATTGTGAATTGTACTTTAATATGTCATACATTCAATATATGAACACATGTATATGTAATACATGTGTATAAACACACAAAAGCACCTATATACAGAACTTGTACTTTAAAAATCAACAAATTTGGTAGCCTCTTTTTAGGTAAAATCTTTATTATCACACATTGAAAACAATGAACTGTTTTCATTTTTAAAAATCACTTATAAGTTGTTTTACACTTATGATGTTGCATTTCCTTTTTGGGCCCAGCCAATGCCGCTTTCAATTAATAACTTGCCCTGATGGTGCCACATTAAAGAGGAAAAGGTTCTGGGTTCTACATGGAGCCAGGTTTCTCTGAGTGTCCTCAGGGTATTATCTCATCCAGCTAGATTCTTACTGACTCAAGTCCCCTCTGATCCAAGATTCCCATTCAAGTCACCTGGGAAGTTCTTTCCTTTAGCTTTCACTTAAAACTCATTTTACTCTATTAATGCAATTGTTTTAGATGAAAAACAATGGAACTTATAGGATAAACATTAGACCATCTCGGGTGCTCACTAAAAATACACGTGCTGGGCTCTTGCCCCAAACCCGCCAAATTAAAATCTATGGAAGCGTGATTTAAGTACCTATATTTTTATGAAGTTCTTTTCAGTGGTTCTGATAACAATAAGAAGTTGAGAACTTTTGCTTCTGTGAGTATTAGGGCAGGGAGGAATCCTATAAATCAAGAAATCCCATCTGTCCTGTTTCAGAGATGTTAAAATTGACCCCCAAATTAGGTGGCTTGCCTGAAATCAGACAAGTAGTTAAGGAAAAGGTTATTTAAGAGTCTTAGAGAAGAGGACCAAATAATTTTTTAAGAGTTTATTTGAGCCAAACTGATGACATATGCCAAGGAGCAGGATCTCAAATGCTCCTGAGCACCAAATAATTTTAAAAGATGGAAAATGTGACCTTTGAGGAAGGAAAGGGAAATTGAGGTGGTTTGGATCATGAGGGCATAGCCACCTGCAAGTCTCTAAAGGAAAGTAATACATGAGTTGTTGGCATTGCAAAGCCGTGTCTCACCAAACAGTGATTTTCACTCATAGTGCAGGGGAATACCCTTACATCTAGTGGGAAAAGCTGTAAAGGCACATAGCAAAGGGCATGGTCGAATAATACAGAGAGGGAATGGAGAGTTACATGGTCCAGTGTAGTACATAGGTATATCTGGTTTAGCTCTTATCTTTACATGTGCTTAGAGCCTCATTCTCTCTTAACCTCAGATTCCCAGGTGAACCTATTAGCTCTGCAGCTTCAAATATTCAATAAATGATCCTCCCCTCCTTTCAGGAACTTTGTATAAGGTGTAAGAATGAAAGTGAATCTACTGACCTCTCCTCTTCTGGACCACAAATTCCTGGGGAGCAGAGGGCATACTTCTGTGTCACGGTGCTTTCCTTAGTGTCTTTAGTGTAGTGGAATCTTAAGTTTACTGGAGGAGGAGGATAGCAGCTCTGGCTCTCCATCCCTCTCAACCTGGGAAAGCTGTATGTTCCCTAAATAGAGGTGGGTCCTGACTCCCCCATGACCTAAGTTCATGCAAACCAAGAGGAAAAAGAGGTTTCCCTTTGCCAAGTACAAGTCCCTACATACTTGCCTGAACCCCGCACTAGAAAGCCTTCTTGCTAACCACTAGCCTCCTGCTCTCACTTCACACTGCTCTCACTCACTGTGGTTTCCAAACCTGCCGAACTGACCGGGAGAATGTTGCTGAGCTGACAAGCCTTGGGCTGTAACATCAGAGAGGCAGAGGCAGATTCGGGAAGCTGGTCACAGCCTTGAATACAAAAGCTCCAGCAAGTGTCAGCATGTGTAGCCTCTTGGGATGCATGTGACTCCAGAGGGACAAGGATTCAGTTTGGGACTGGTCTCTGTTAAAGTTCTTCACATTTCATTCACAAACAGGGAGGATTAACTGAGCTTTATCTCTCCCAGTGGCCTACATACATCTGCTTCCTAATGAAATCATCAAATTGTCTCTGATGGGCCAAACCCAATCTGTCTTGTGAGACTTATAAGAACAAAGTGGCAAATGAAATCTCTGCCTCTTTGCTGCAAAGTAATTTCTCTCTCTCTTTTTTTTCTTTTGTATTTCCTCCCCTATTAAGCCCCAGCTCAAGTGTTTAGGGGAAACACTTTTGTTTTTGCTGTCAAATTTGCCAAGGAATATTTCCTACGGGAGTCAAGCTGTCCAACCCACCAATCACAAGTAGCCCTAACTAAATATGGTGGTTTGCTGTGTGACCTAGGACTCCCTTGAGTCTGTTACTTCAAAACTATTCTGCAATCTTATGAACCCAAATGCCAAACTGTCTTAGTCCCAAGGAAGTGTGATTCCAAAGAGTGGGCAATCTAACATTTTCTGCCTGCTAGTTCTTTGAATAAAAGGCTATGTGTCCCTTTAAAAAAATCATATATACAAACTCCTCTTTCCCCAACCACCGCATTTATACAGAATATACCTATGCATAATAATAGCATGGGGATTAACAAATGTAATATGGCATTGTGGCCAAAGCAGATGTGTGAAATCACAGCAAATAAATTAACACTTCATTAAGAATCAAATCAGCCCTGCTGACACATAATCTTTTATGTTTTTTGTCAAGTCCTGATTCCCATTCACATCAGGAGCTTCCCAGGGGGCACCCATTAAACCTGCAGGAAGAGATTTCTTTTAAGTCAACACTATTCAAAAGTCATTCAGAAGAGTCTGCCTGGGGTCTGGGCACCCATTCATTGTCCCTGTCCAGCCAGAATTCCAGCCATGATGGATAAAGCTGGGCTTCCTGCTGAGTGCATTTCCAGTCTGTATAAAAGAGATGAGGCAATTGCGGGGGGGGGGGGGGGGGGGGATGCACATGGGTAGGACCTGCCTTTGGCAGGATCATAAAACTCAGAGAATATATGTTAGTTCCCACACGTACTTCTTCCACATCAGAATGTGCTGCTGAAAGTTGGATTTGGTCTGTTGCTTCACATCGATTGTCAAGATAATTATGTAGAATTGATATTCGTCCCCAAAGGAACCTTCTTTAAGAGGAGTTTATTTTTAAGGTTCTTTCTTACTTTCATAATCATACACTGATTCTCTTGCTTGGTTGCCTGGTATCTTGACCTCCTGAAATTCAATAAATTCCTGCTTTTGCCAGGAAGCTGGAGACTCAGGTATTACTCAGCCCAGAGGCTCTTGTGGTTTCCCAGTTCTTTCCAACCTGCCTGCCTTCTGCCTTCTGATCGTTCTGGGGCACCACGTCAAGTCTGGTGTGGAGAAGTTCTGGTTTCTGGAGCTGAGATGAGAGAGGGAAGGGGTCACTCTCCCTCGTTACTCACAACCTGTTCACTTTCCTTGCGGCAGCATTTTGATAGCCAGCCAAAGGTTTGTCAAGAGTACTGGCTTTAACTTGCCGATTTGATCTGATTTATAGTTTTCTCTGACCTTTAAAACTCTTACACTGAACTTCTCTTTCTGATATAAACTCAGCCTTCCATCCTGACTATAGACTGTCTGGGTCAAATCCCCAGTCCCTGGAACTTGCCTTGAATCCCATCCTACTGGCCTTTGAGCTCCCACCATCCTGCTTTCCCCGCCCCGCGCCCTACCCCACCACCACAGAGGAAAGTAATCTGATAAACAAGCACACCAGGGTGTTAATAACTGATAACCACTTAATGTATTATCCTTCTCAGAGGAATTATCCTCATTTAAGTTGCAAAGCCTTTATTCAAAGAAATGAATTTTTCTAGGTAGTTTTCCAAACACTACAGAGAAAATAGCTATTTGGGGCAAGGGTTGTTCTGAGCCCTCCCAAATCACACCACACAAGCACTTGCTTTTTTTTTTTTTTTTATCGATCTATAAAGTTGTTTTACTTGTGGAAATACAGGAATCACACTAACGCAATGGTTATTAAATTTTACTGCACCTTAGAATCACCTGGGAAGCTTTGAAAAACCCCAACTCTTGGTTATATCCCAGACCAATTAAATGCGCATTTCTGGAAGTGAGCCCCAGTGTTGGTATTTTTGAAAAAAACTCTCCAGGTGAGGCCAATATGCAGTCAGGGTTGAGTACTGGTGCAGTAATACTCACCATCGACTGCTTAGGCACGACAGCTCTGCCTACCGGAGTCTAATAAAACAAGATTTCTCCTCTCACTAGGAATAGTGTTTCTAGACACAAAAGCAGAATTTCATTCTGAAAATGTGTTCCGTGGTTCTGTAAGTACTTAGTATAATCCACACAGGCTAAGTAGTTAGTTGCTAAACTGCAAACACCCATCTCATTTCATCTGAGTCCACTCCTGGCCATCTGGTCCTCTGTATTCCTATTATAGGGCCATGTGTGTATTAATGAAATGATTGCATCCGATTACATCAGAGCACAAGAACAGTCCGTGTTTTTTGTTCTCTAGCATCACTGTTTCTGTCATGATGTCAATAATTAATGTATTCTTTCTATTTCATGCAGAGGTGGAACGGTCTTCCAATAAGGTAAGAGTGTACTCCAAATGTGTTGTTGTTTGCAATAAAGTTTTCGTTTTACTGCCTAATATCTGTAATGTAGATATTTCTGTCACAAGCGTACTTTCCAATGTCAGATATTTGTTAGTGTTCTCCATTTTAAAGTGTCTGTCATATAGTTCATACCAATAACCAAGTTATGACAAGTTGTATAAAAGAGGACTCGTCCAAGAGCACCTAAGAAGGAACTAGTCATTTTTTTCTCTAGTTTTGCTAAACTTCATCTCTGTAACAGGTCAGAAAGCCACATGCCTAGGCTGTATTTTTCTGCTATTGGTGGAGTAGGGAAGGAGGGGGAAGGGGACCCACTTAGTGACCTAAATACTTACCACAGTCTTTTGTGTTGTAGTTCCTCCTAAGGGAAATTGTAATGCCAACTGTTCAAATGAAAAGTTTTCCATTTTGTGGCATCTGAATGAACAAAAGGAAAGAAAAGATGGATGAATGGATGAATAGCCTGGTATTCACTCTTTACAACTGTCTTACCTTCTTATCTTCCTAGAGTTTACATTAAAAAATCAGCAAATGTATATGTATATCTACTGTATGTATATGTATACCCTGCTACAACCAAATCCCATCAACCCGTTAATATTTGATCTTTGCACACATAGATTCTTGGCCCTTTCATTTATTTGTCCAAAAAAAGATTTATTGTCTACTGTGTGCCCCGGGGATACAGCAGTGAGCAAAACATTATGGTCCCTGATCACACGGAATTTAAAATCTGGTAGGAAAGACATATACTGATTAATCAAATAATTGCAAATGCTAATGTGGAATTTTAAAACTTTGATAAGTGCTACCAATGGATTGTTCTGAGATATGCAGCCCTGAGTATAGAATGGGGCAGGGAGGGGCTGACCTCCCTTGTGGAAAAGGGTCAAGGGTAAAAGCATTCTTTAGTTGAGATCTAAAGGAAGAGGTGAAAGGGGTGGAAGAGGAGCATTCTGGGCTGGAGGAACAGCAAGCAGTGAACAGGCCCTGGACTGAGAGAGTCGCGCAAGGAGAACAGCAAGGTCTCCATGTCTGGTCCACAGAGTACAGGGCACGGTTTGAGACAAGGCTGGAAAAACTGGCAGGGATCTAATCATGCAGAGATTTATAGGTTAGGGTAAAAATGTTGGTATTTTCTCTAAAAGGGATGTGCAGCTTTTGAAGGTTTGTAAGAGGGGCGTGCCATGATTAGGCCTGAATCCATCTGCAATATGGAAAGAATAGATTGGAGGCAGAGGGCAAGAGTCAAAGCAGGGAAACGCGTGACCACACAGCCACTGCTGATGGTTCCACTCAAGTAACCCCCACACACTTACTCTCTCTCCCTTGGGGATTTTCTGGCTACACTAAGGAAACACCTATAGTATTTAACCCTGTCTGCCCTCAGGGAAATCAGCTGGGTGAATTTTCAGGAACCATCCTAAACTCATAGTCCTCTTTAATTACGTAGGAATTAAATAGGCCCTGATTGCAATGGTCAGTACAAGTACCTCCCTGATTAGTTGAATTGTGATGCCTCTCAAACATGTGCATCTCTGGGCACAGTAAACAAATCGTGGAAGGTAGCCCCTTGGTACCTAGCAATTTCAAAGAAATGGTAAAGATGGGCACTCCAGTTAGGGAGGCCAGAGTTCCTGTGCATTTATTTATTTCTTTTCTCGGTCTTAGAAACCCAGGTTTTGCCTGGGTTCTACAGTTCAGCAGGGGCCAGAGCAAAGTCTAGAGGAGGGTGGTGTTCTTTGCAGGAGGAAGAGCATGCCAAGACATTAGCATTTGGAAATTTCCTGACATTATGGCCATTCATTTTAAATAATGTTGTTTAAAGATGGTGCGGCTATCAACTAGGACTAAGGAGATCAACGCTGCTGTTAATAAACAGATCCCGGGAAGCAGAACACCAATGAAAGTTGTCGTCTTAAGGGAATGTAAATTTATTCCAGATTTGATTCCATAATAAACTATTTTGAGGCTTCTCTTTTAGAATTGTCTCCAGAGCCCCTGTTAGCATGTAAGAAAATCCTCATTACTTGAAAAATCACACCTTATCTTTTGCTACAAGTTGTATCAGCCAGCTTCATTACCAATTTATTTTCATTAGTGCCTTCTGAGAAATACATGTTTTAATGAGTCTGAACTGAAAAGATAAATAAAAAAATGACTTGCACCTGCATCATGGTGCAGGAACTGTGAACTGGGATTCAGATTTCTTCTCGTGGTTAAGTCAGAAGGTTTCTCTGTGTCGTCCACTTAATACCCACTGACTTTTGGCTACTTACAAAGTTAGATCCCCCTTCAAAGTCTGGCTTTGCCATCCCTAGTATAAACATATTTTCTAGCCCCACAATAAATAGCAAGTGGTGGGTAAGTTCCTAAAGCGCTCTGTGCGTAGGCAGCATGCTGTGATGCCACGCATGGCCTTCCAAGTGGTTCACAAGAGGAGCTACTTAGCAACGTGTCGCTATTACACTGCTGTGCGCACATGCGCGTCTGTGTGTGTGTGTGTGTGTGTGTGTGCGCGCGCGCACGCACGCGTGTGGGGTGGAAGTCCACATAGCCTTTTTGATGAATGGGTAGGTCATACAGTGTAGGTTCACCCTTCACTCAAAATGTGTTTCCAGGGAACATGTTATTACTATGACAGCATCAACAATACCACCACCTATGTTTGCTTCATATCTTGGTATCTCATCATTGTCAGAGCACTCTCTCTCCCCAGGAAAAAAAAAAACATTTAATTCCTAATGTTATGTACATAAAATATGTGAATTACTTCAGGTCGAAAACCTTGGAATTATATTTTGCAGCATTGTTATATTTTATATTTATCATTTAGTATAATTCTTAAAGCATCAAGAGACATGTATGAGAAAAATAAATTACCTAAGCAAGAAATTTATATACATACGTACTGGACATGACACAGAGAGATTTAATGCGTTTAGTTCATGTTGAGAAAATAGAGCGTAGTTTGGTTGTTTTTCCCGCTCTTCCATATAATTTTATACCTCTTGTCAACAACTGAAATTTCCAAGCTACTACTAGTTAAACGCAAAAAACCTGCAAGAACTAGTATAATCTCTCATAGGATCACTAAACGCATATTAATGCAGAGCACTTTTAAAAGCACTGGCGTCATATCTAGTCCCCCTAAAACACTTGAGCAGACAAGTTTTGTCACCATCCAACTGGAACATGACTCCCAAAGACCTGTCTTTGCATCTCCATTGCAGGAAAAGTTCTTGGTTATTTTGTTGGTGACTTCCTTTGCACCCTCACCCCTCGCTCTGGTCTCTGTTCCCTCCCGCTAGAATTCATCACTTGAGTGTTGGTTCTTTTGGACTCATCCTGTAATTTTTATCTTCCTCTTTAATTCTCCATTTCTTTCCTCTCCTTTCTGGGAGATTTCTCCAATGTTTTATTGCATTTAAAATTTTTTAATCATATTTTTAATTTTCAAGAGTTCTTTTGTACTATTTAGTCCCTCAGGATAATCATTATCATTTTGAGGTCTCCTCCCAGCACAGTCGGTGTTTTCTCTGAATATTTTTTGAAATTTATTTTGATCTCCATATTTCACATTAGAGGCTTTCCTCCCCAGGCGTCTTCTGATTTTTGGTGGTCAGATCATGTTAAGAGTGAATTAAGCACTAAGGAACTGACTGGAACCTCCCAGTTCATGATAAGTGAGACCTGCTGACTATGGATGTCAGTGTCAGCGATGTCACTGGCTGACCCCTACCCACCAGATGCTGTGCCATGTCTTGCGGTGCACAGGACAGTCCCTCACAACAAAGAGTCATCCTGACCAAAATTTCAGTAGTTTTGGTTGAGAAATCCTGGTGTAGAGTATCTTGCTGGGCTGTTCAGATTCTGCAGATAGGAATCCTCCAGTCTCCTGCCTAGAGGGTGCAGCCCTGGCTTCCAATATTTGGGGAGCCAGTGGGAGAAAGTGGGCTGGTGGTTTCAAGAGTCCATGTACAAAGGCCACTTAATCAGTCTGTTGGCAATATTGTCTCCCTACCATCAACCATGGCCAGTGTGCCTGTAGTCCTGGGGCTGACTCCTGAAGCCAGCCAGCCAGTTTTCTGCCAGGGTGGAGGAAAGGCAGTTACTTGGCTGAATGGAGGGAAAAGGAAATACAGAGTTTTAATTTCTTCTTATAAAGACTTTTAAACAATCATCCTGATTTTAGCTACATTCTTACCTTTCTTCACTCCTAGTTTCTAAGGGGGTGGGATAGGGGAGGCAGGTTTCTGCTAAATAACATAGTTGCTGCTTTTTCTCTCTACCGGCTGACTGCTTAGTTATTATCATGTGTCTGTCCGCTTTCCAGTTCTCTAGTCGCTTTGCCTTTATAGATTATGTCTCTTTAAAAATCTGTTTTCTGGCTTATTAGTGATATTTCTGAAGGGAAATCAAGTAAATGCATGTGCTCCCCCATCTGTGATGCAGAGGTCCTACAATTTTACTTTTTATATTGAAGCTTTCATTGGTGTTTTTCAATAAGGGAATCCTGAAAATGACATCTCTATACTGAATACAAGGTAAAATGTCTGCCTTCTGTTGAATTTCTCATGGCCAGTCTGGAGGTGCACATCACTAAATGGGTTTTCATGTCAGGAGTGGTTTGATTGTGTGTTTGCGTGTTATCTTAAAGAAATCCACCGGCTACAAATACAAGGAGGAGAAGCTAAATTAGAGACCATATAATCTGCAAGATGCAATGTGATAGGAGCCAGGGAAAAAATTTTAAACCTAAACCCAAGAGGAAACAAGAATCCAGACATAATCTGCTAAAAATAAAATAGCAGTGTGGACTAATTGACTGACTGGAGATCTGTGTGAACAGAATTCAGAGTTCTCAAGCTGACCAATGCCCCAAGCAACTGGAAAAGTGATGTTAGCTCAATGTCACCTGCTGTGACCTCTCCCTAGGAATCTAATTTTTACTGCTGTCCTTTGAAATCTGGTGACTCTGGAGGGGACCTGGGTTGTGCTCTGGATTTCCATCCTACGCACACATGCTGTTCTCAAGGCCAATTGGAGCATCACTTGCATTAAAAAAAAACCCTGCTTTGAAAGCAGGAAAGGGATGTAACCACACTTCCCAGGTGCAAGGGTGCTGGCTATGATTCTTTCACACTCCAGCTTCAAGTTTTACATGAAGGCAGACACTACATTCCATCACTGGGAAGGGGAATTTCTAATGCCAAGCAGAAAGCAGGATTAAAGGCATGCTTGCAGTGAAGTTGTGCAAATGGATGCTGAAACCTGAGTCTAGAATGAGGGGCTCCTCATTTTAAGTATCTAAGGGGACTGCATGTGTGGTGTCCTGGCAATACTATCTCCTGCAATGGTTCTCTGGAAGAAAATCTTACAGAAACATGATCAGAATATGTGAAGATTTAGCATTTATTTGATGAGCTAGTGATCAAAGTATTTCATGTCTTTTGTTGTGTATTTTTTAAGTTTTGAGAAATTATAGAAATAATATTCAGCTTAGAAAAATCAGAATATGCAAGTACCTAAAGAAAACTATCAGTAGTTTTTTTCTTTCAAATATAAGCACTGCCTTGTAGTTATTTTAATATACCTATGACCTCTCTCTAATCCAACTGACCCAACTATATTAAAGAAAGAGTATTAAAATTTTTTTTGAGACAAAGAATGAAAGGATTTCCTTCTCACAGACATTTGCTGAAAGAATTTCAAAGAATTATCAATAAAGAAAGAATTAAAACCCAGACTGGGACATTGGGATATAAGAACAAAGTTATTAAAAAGGTAGTCTTGTTTATAAATTGAGTATCTACGGTAAATACTTAATGTGGGTGAGTAAGGATTAAATAAGGCAAACATAACAGGAAGGGCATGGAGATTAACTTCAGATTGTGTTGAGTTAAGTGTATACTAAATGTTTGAGAGCAATCACAATAACATTAAAAATGGAATGTAAAACTTCTAGGCTAGTAGAGAAAAAAAAACTCCTAAAGAAAAATGTAGTAGAAAAGACATCAATTCAGAAGAAATCAGTGTCTTAGTCTGCTCAAGCTGCCATACAAAAAATCATCAGCTGGATGACTTAAACAACCCAAATTTATCTTCTCAGTTCTGAGAAGTCCAAGACCAAGGTGCCAGACAGTTCAGTTCCTAGTGAAGGCCCCCGCCTTGGATTGCTGTCAGCCACTTTTTTGCTGTAGCCTCACAGGGAGGGAGGAGCATCAGAGAAAGCAAGCTCTCTGGTTTCTCTTCTTATAAGGGCACTAACGCCATCATGAGGGTCCCATCCTCTGACCTCACCTAATTCTCATGAACCAAAGGTCTCCTCTCCAAATACATTGGAGATAGGAGTTTCTCATGTGAATTTGGG